>CM060882.1:166624835-166934835 GCA_030762935.1 Hymenopus coronatus
CATTTATGCCTGTCTAGGAGGAATCTTTCTTATGTATAGAAAATAGCAGAATAAGTGTTTAGTTTGTGGCAAATTTCTGCACTCAAATCAGAAAATCAATTTACAGCATCATTACATAAACCATGCAAGTATCACATTACCAAGGAGAAGCTGTTTCCTATGAATTGTGTTAATTACCAAGAATCAGTTCATATATATTGCTATAAATGTGAAAGTTTTTCATTACAAATTATTCATACTGTTAGCATTTACAATGCAATTACAGTGATATTGACCAAATTAAGGGGCTTGATGTTTTACTCTGTAATACTATAATAATTTAAAATATGCAAAAAAGCTTGTGACAGTGATGTGATTAATATTAACGGAAAAGAATTTGAGTCAGTTTTTGTGTTGCAAAAACCTACCCAATTTCTTTCCATTTACTATAGTAATTGTCATTATGTATTGCAGTTATTTATATTATGAGCACTAAACCTGTGAAAATATGTATATGCTCATATCAGAAGTATAAGAGGCATTATAATAATTGTTCTACCAATCATGAGCCTGCAGTAGGTATATTAACCTGTGAAAATGTTTGATAACACAAATTATCTTTCTAAAGAAAATTTTATTAACAAACTACAATCCGTAAATAAAGGAACAGGACTTTTTCAAATAATAATGATAGGAGATAATACAACAAATCCTAAGGTTTCAGTGTTAGGGGAAAGTACAACTTGACTCCTCCACTATGATAGTCAAGTCAACCTATGAAATTTGGATTATGTATTTCAAATGCATACCACCACTGCACTGAAGTAATTATCTGTTCCTGCTTTCCACGCAGCTTGTCATGCAGTACACAATAGTGATTCACAAATGCATCAAAGAAAGTGGATAATGTTGCTCAGGTCTGTGGTGTGCATAACGTCAGGCAGCCAACCTTTGCATCTAAAATGCACAATGTTCTACATAATGTAGCATATAATTGGTACTGCAAAAAGGAGGGAAGGCAGTGCACCCATAGGGTAGTGTGGAAAGGATGAAGTATGCAATTAACAGTGTGGGAAAGTAACAATGGTATTGGCATAACAACAGTAATGACAGCGCTTACATAGAGTTGCAAATAAACGCTGAAATAGGTAATGAATTATATTAAGGAGAAATTTAGGAAGGTGAAAAATGGTGCAAAGGCAATTAAATATGCAAATAAATAAATAAATAATAGTAATTATTATTATTTATTATTATTATAATTGTTATTTTTATTTATTATTATTATAATAATTATTATTATTATTTTGATTTACTACCAATACTACTAAGTTTTCGTTAAAAAGAAACAAAGCAATTGATAAGTTTCATTTTGATAATAGCTTTGTGTATTAAATTTCTCCATTTAACCCAAAATATTACTTGATCAAATAATTAAAAGCACCGCAATTACAGCACTATCTTCATTTTCTGATGAAATCACCTTTAGCTAGCTCATGTACCACATAACTTCAAATAACAAACATCTGCAATAGATAGCTTAACCTAATACAGTATACAACCTCAGTCTCATCATTTCTCCGCCATTTTCAGATTCTAAGAAGGATTATTGGTTAATGAGCATAGTTAATAGCTTGTGAATTTTAAAGAAATAGGACAAGAAAAATATAATTTATATGTGAAACAAGTATGTTTTTATTTCTTTATTTAAACAATGTGACAAAGGGATCGATAGTTAATACATAAAAATATATTTGATTTTCACCGACTCCATAACTGGGTGTATTCACTTAGCATTGAACGGAGAAAAAAAACTGAGCAGTACTAGGGCCAGCTAGCAGCAAATAAATAAGTACATTTGTTTCTTTATTTTAAACAATAGGAACAAGGCAAGGACAGTTAATACATAAAAATATATTTGAAATTCACTGTCACGATAAACTGGTGCTAACGTATCACTTAAAGGGGAAGAAAAGCAGAGCACTACATATAACCATGCTACTACTGCCATCTTGCGACTGTTAACCAGTTGCGTTCCCTTGGCATTGTCTGTTTATTTCTACAGCACTTTTTCATTTTCTAAGGTTGGTATGGTTTTGTGGCTTTGCACTGTAAACAGATCCTTGCCAGCAACATTACCCAAAGTTGATCGCTCTGCTATACTCAGTGACTAAAGCCAAGGGTTTAGTTTTAATTTTCAATATTGGGGAATGATGAATACAAGCATCCATGGGCAGTCACATAATAAAAAATCTAATGTGTTCCATTCACATGACCTTCTCTACATCTCTGTTAAAAATTATTGTTAATAAGCTTATTCTTCTATTTACTTCATGCTAATCGAGGTAAACATTAGCATAAATAGTCTTATTACTTGCTTCCTTGTAAGTAGAAGTTAAATAAGGGAGTACCATAGGTTAAAATGATAGTCAAAAGCTGATTGAAGTTCCTTTGTTTGTATGAACAGGAGTTGACAAATTCCTGTATAAGAAAAGTATAAGTTTTTCAAAGGGAATATCTCAAAAATGATCAACTCCACAAAAAAAATGTATGTAACAAATTGTGTGGCAGGAGGGTGGGCGGGCAGGGTGGACCTGTTTCTGAAAATGCTTTTTTTGAACTCAGGGGGTCCTAAAACATGTATTTCAGGTGAAATCTTGACATTGAATTTTTGGGTGGAATACTATACTTCTCAATCCCTATGTACATAGAGCATACAGAACTAGAGAAAGTAAGAATACATGCATTAAGACACAATTTGGTAAGGCATCCTAATGAGATGTAACCTTTCTGAAGTTGAGAAGAAGAAAATTTCAGCATTGAAAGGTAGTCTTTTTAAAATGGGGAGGAGGAAAGCCTCTCAGCATCAGAAGTGTTAAAAGATTAACTACATAGTAAGGAAACATTTAACTTACCGGACATGTTTGGTGCCTTCAATAATTAATGGCAAGATAACCAATGAAATTATCGTAAGTAATACCATGAGCATTTTCAACTTGTCGATAATTCACGACTGGATCAAGGAAAATAACACAATTCAGCGAAATAGACTATTAATAATTTATAATATATAGGAAGGGAGATTTTATCAGGCTATGATTGTAATACTTGCATTAGTTCTCAAATGGTAGATGATCCATTCGACCATGCTTATTTACCAAATGATTTTTGTTTATTTCTTCTGCCTTCTGATTTATGATATGGCCAACCGTGTCTGCACCCAATGTGTGAATATCGATAGTAACCATAGAAATGGGGAACAATTATTTTATTTCAGTTTTTAATAACTAATGCATGAAATGGAAACGAACATTATTTTATTTGAGGTCATTGCACTCGTCTCATACATAAGAAATACAAATAATTATTATTTTTACTCCTTTTTTGAACTAAATACAATATGAACTGAATAAAACATGGTAATTGAATTAATTGAAAATACAACTGTGGAACTGACAGCTATTAAAAGTGAAAGTTGGCTGACTGGAATGTCACCAAGATGGAAGATTAAACAAACAAACGTCAGGTGCGACATGATTTCAAAGAAATGAACATAGCTGCGATAAGATGTTTCAACAATATCCCTCCAGTCAGGTGACCATGATTGGTTGAAATTGCCTAATTTGGCCATTGCATTGATGCTTTAATAGTGGAGCTAAATTGTCAAGAAAATATGTCTTTATGCATAGCAAATCTCACCACATCAAGGTGGCATCATTAAGACAACGATGGTAGCACTTTGTTTCTAATGATTTAAAAGATGCTGTTTGCAATACCTCATGAGAAGCAATGCTGATTGCTGAGAACATAACACTGGATTATTTTCAGATATCATGGAGGAATACATACTGACATCCTAGAGCATAACAGCTACATTGCATTCAAATTGTTTTTCTAAAGAACCCAGTCGGAAGTCAGTGTGGTGCAACTTTTTGTTCACACTGTAATTGATTTTAAAACAATACTTAAATATAGACACAGTTATGTATTAACATAAAATACTGCATCCTCAAACTTCATCTATAGGTGTGAAAAACTCCCTTACCCAGACTGTATGCCCTACCAAAAACACACAAACCTGGCAACAAAATGAGACCCATAGTAGATAATATTAATGCACCCACATATAAACTCTCCAAATGGCTCACACAAAAATTCAACTCCTTCCCAAAATTTAATAGTAAAAGTGTATCAAATTCATTGGACCTGATTAATCACCTGAAAGATTTCAATGTTTCACCTAAAAATAAGATAGTAGTATCCTTTGATGTCATCTCCCTATTCCCCAGCATACCCATAGACGAACTACAAAAACCTCTGAAAACTTGGCTACAAAGCATAAACATACCAACAGAAGAAATAGAAGATCTTGTCCAGTTAACCAATTTATGTGTAAAACAGAACCACTTCACATTCCAGAATAAATGCTACCAACAAACAACAGGACTTGCAATGGGGAATCCTCTATCACCATTTCTAGCCGACCTATACATGAGTAATTTTGAAATACACATTACTGACTCATTTCCACATATATACAAAAAATGGTATAGGTATATGGATGACATCATTGCCATAGTTCCAGAAAAACTCGTAAACGATGCACTCAAACTTCTTAACTTACAAAACAAGTCCATTCAGTTCACTATTGAGACCGAACAGGAAGGAGCCCTGCCATTCCTAGACATTAGAATAATAAGAACATAAGAACATAGCCTGACATTTGGAATATATAGAAAACCCACCAGTACAGATAACCACATAAAGTTTGATAGCTACAACCCTACAACACACAAATATGCAGTCCTGAACAGTTTAACATACAGACTAGTACACATTCCCATGGAGAAGAATGAATACCAAAAAGAATACCAACAGATACTCCAAACAGCTACCAACAACGGTTTCCAAAAAAATGCAGTAGACAAGCGAATACATAAATACAAAAAACAAAATCGCATATCACATACAACCACCCTACAGAACCCCAGTGACCAACCTCAATTCAGAAAATTCACCTATCATCCTTGGGCACACAACAATCTTCAGAAAATATTCAGGAAATATAACATCACCTTAGCTCCAAAAAACAACTACAGCATTCAGAAACTGCTGTGCAGAAATTTAAAAGATCCTATCCCTACAGGCAAAAAACCGGGAATTTATGAAATTAAATGCTCAGACTGTAATCTGGTGTATATCAGAAGGACAAAGAGAAGTTTGGAGACCAGATTAAAGGAACACATGAGAAACCTAAAATACAAACAAATAAAAAAAATCAGCAGTTGCCTATCATTTTTGGACATCAGGACACGAAATCACACCAAATATAAAACTATTAAAACCAGCTTATAAACCCACAGAATTAGATGTCTGGGAGAAGATCTACATCATGAAGAAAAAGAGCCATATCATGAATTTCGATTTGCCACCTTACAGCAACCTCTGGAAGTTCAATGATCCAGCAAAGAGGCCTCCACAAGTAATACACCAACGAAGAAAGATTTAGTTGGAATTAAGGGTTGAAAATGGGAACAACTGTTACCCGAAACCGGTCCCCAGTAAGTAAAAATAAGTGATGTTTGTGCGACAAAAAACCGACTCAAATTCTTTTACTTTTTATTCCCTTTTTGTACTTTTCAGGAAACTAGTAAAAAAATATAAATGGCTAAAAAAGAAAAAAAAAAAGATGCTAAAAGATTAATTTTAATTCTAATATATAGGGTGGCACAAAAGTCATTGGACAATTGGTTAAAAACAAAACAAAAGTACCAGCAAGAATATTACAATAGGAAGTTTTAACCCGTTAAGTTGTTATTACCACTTCAAATATGTATTAATGCAGATGGAAAACACTTTGAACATAAAAATAATTATAAGTATTGTTTGTATTTGTAATGAAAATTAAATTCAATCTTTGCCGAATGTACAGTGACTTTTTCACCACCTGTATATTATGCTACACCATGTCATGGGCATGTAACCTGATTGAGTGTGTTTTGCTTGTAGGACAGTATTTTGTAATATTCTTCCAGTCCTTCCTGCCCCTCCAAAACATTAAGGAGATTATTGTTATCCTTTGGATCAGGCTGTTCCACTCAACTCTACTGAGTAAGAGTACTCATGAACACTCAACCAGGCCCCAGAACTCAGTTAGAGGGGAAGATCATAGCACAGTGCTTGCACTTGCATTCCAACACTTGTTCAGCCATGATAGGTTGCCCTCAATACTGAAGTGCATTGCATAGGCAGGCAAACCCCTGTGAGTTGTGATTAACTCATTGCTCTTTTGACGTGCACCAAACTGGAATAGCCTGCTCTAGATACATCAGCAATGTACAGCCTCAAATTAGGGGTTTTGGTTTCCTTTGATAGAATAGTTCTTAGATACATTCTTTGCTAACCATTTTTTCTCTTCACCTTCAGTGTGGAAATAGTAAAATTTCTGGAAATATTGTTTTAAACAAGAAACTTTTGAAAATTGCAGAAATTATATCAGTTTACAGCTTTTATGCAAGACGACATTTTTTGCTTTCTCTGCTAATTATTACACTAGGTTGCAAATGAAATTTTTTTCTTTTCTGCAGTAAGATTAAAAATAGGTAAATTTTACTAATTTGTGCGCAGAATTCAAAAATGCAGTCCATTTTCCATAGTATATCTTGTTTCGGCAATGTGACAATGTTCAATTAAAACATAATTCTAAAATTTGCTAAAATATTACACACTCATAAACAATTTAAAGAAAATAAAGAATAATAATAACATGAAGCCATACCTATTTGAGAATGTATGTTAAATATGTTGTGTACCTGATTTTCTTGAGTGTTCTCTGTTAGGGTGATCATGTGCAAGACACCAGCAGTAATCAGTACTTCCCAAAGTTCTTGATATCGGTATTCAACATCTTTCAAATCCTAGTGAAACCTTTCACCTTGCTCTTCACTGCCAGCTCCTAAATTCAATGAGAAGTAGTCAAGATGTGATTTGAGAAAATGAAGCTTTAAACTTGTATTACAGCTGAACAGTCTGAAATTTTTCAGCATATTTCTGACAATTTCTTTGTACTAAGAGTCTGTCACATTGCCCAGAAATTTCTGTATCCATTCCATAGATATTACTTTCTTTACACGTACTATGTACATAGTGTATAGAGAAGGTATTGTAATTCACCCAAAAATTTTATACCGAGATTTCACCGGACATACATATTTTGAGACCCCCTGAATCCAAAAATAGCATTTTTAGAAAAATGTCCTTGTGTGTGTCTGTGGACAGCATAGCTCAAAAACGAAAAGATCGTTAAAAACCAAACTTGGCATTTAGGTTAGTATCTTCCAAGGATGCGACACGAAGATTTTCAAGAAAATCCCCCTACCTCCAATTACCCTTTACTTGGGAGTTTTTTAAAAAGTGTTGATTTTCTCAAAAATGGCTCAAACGATTTTGATTAAAATGTCATATATTAAAGATATTTACAGGACAAATAAAATGTATACCTTGAATTTTTTGGGAATAACCTCTGAAGACAACTTTATTGTGGATGATTTTTATGGAAGACATGGACAGAAACTTATCACACAATTTATGTCAATTACATTTTTTTCGTGGAGTTGATCACTTTTGAGATATTCTTTCTTTTTGGTTTCAGCTTTAAAAAATTTATACTTTTCTCATACAAGAATTTGTCAATTCCTGTTCACACAAACAAAGGAACTTCAGTCACATAGCAACCAGCTTTTGACGATCAATTTAACCTTTGCTACTCCCATATTCCGCTTCTACTTACAAGGAAGAAGTAATAAGACTATTTCTGCTATTTTTTCTGAATTAGCATGAAGTAAATAGGAATATAAGCTTTTTAACCATAATTTGTTGCAGAGATGTAGAATGTGAATGGAACACATCAGATTTTTTTTTAATTTTATTCATAGAGATGATAAAATTGACATCTTTCATAAATTTACTTCCTGCGGTCCCTCAAATACTCCCTCTCCAAGTTCAGCTTGTGACAATGTTGGAAACTTTGTGCATAAGAACTGGAAGCAAAGGCAACTTTTGTCAAGTGCCTTCACAAATTGTTTTGTCATGCCATGTTTAAGCACAGTGGAGGGAGTAAAATTGTTTGATGGTCACCAGGTTCCAGTTGCAGCCTCTCAGGCTATTGGTCAGTTTCCTTATGTTTGTCCCTCACCCTACTATCCAATTTGCAAAGAAAACAA
The DNA here is from genome assembly GCA_030762935.1 of Hymenopus coronatus. Taxonomy (NCBI): domain Eukaryota; kingdom Metazoa; phylum Arthropoda; class Insecta; order Mantodea; family Hymenopodidae; genus Hymenopus; species Hymenopus coronatus. The sequence goes on from CM060882.1 coordinate 166,633,037, forward strand.
GGGAATTTGCGTATCCTCTGTCCTAGTAACAGACCAATGACCTTCAAGTAATCAAACATTTGCCAGTCCTTATTTTTCTCAAGAGCTCGCTTCAGAGTTTCATAGACTCTGTTAACTACTTCCAGGAAATTCTTCATATTATTGAATTTTCAAATACTTTTGAGAGATCCAAACAAATGCTAGTTGCAAAATGACAAATCTGGCTCTTATGGAGTCATTTCTAAAGATGTTCGTTGAATCTTTTCTGACTTTAGAGTAAGACTGTTGGGGTCCTGCAATGTCAGCAAAAGAATGATAACCTAGTTTGGATGCCAACATCATTTTTTGTGATAGTCAGCTTTTACCACATCCAGAAGCAGCAATAATAAACAGCAGCATTCATTGTCGTTTGTTCACAAATGAAATCAATTTAAATTCCCTTGGAGTTCAAGAAACTACCTTCTTATATATTGAGCATCATTTGGCCTTGACCAAATGTTTCTTAGTTTTGATCTGCGTGAATAGTGATGCACTCAGATTTCGTTGCAAGTGGACTATATGGAGTAAAAGCTCCTCCCCATCCTGTCCTAAGGAGCCAGGAGCCTATGGAAAATAATGTTAGGTTATAGTACAAAAAGATGAAGAACCACCTTGGCAAGGCACTTGTAATGGAGTTATCATCCTTGTATACTGTCATAGCTTACTTCTATGTGATTTATGACATTTTTATGTGCCCATGAAATTCATTACAGTCACAAATGAGATTGTCTATGACTATTGATGGAACTCCTTTTCTACAGTTTGGAACACTCGCAGACCTTTTTACTTTCTTTACACATACTATGTACGTAATGTATATAGATGTTATTGTATTGTACCCAAAAGTTTGATACAAAGATTTCACAAAAAATACATGTTTTGAGACCCTCTGAAACCAAAAAGGAAAGCATTTATAGAAAAATGGCCATGTGTCTGTCTGTCTCTGTCCCGGCAGTATAGCTCAAAAACGAAAATTATATTAAGTACAAAACTTAATATTTAAATTCAGTATCTTCCAAGGATGGGGCACAAAGATTTTTTAAGAAAATCCCTCCACCCCCAACTACCCTTTAAATGGAACATTTTTCGAAAATTATGATTCTCTCAAAAATGGCTCTAACAATTTTGATTAATATATTGTATATTAAAGATCTTTAGATAACAAAAAAAGAAAAAAAAAAAAAAATGTATATCTTGAATTTTCTGGGAATAGCTTCTGAAGACTTGTTTATTCTGGATGAATTTTCCAGAATTTTGCATAACTGGTAAACAATAAGAGATAGACAAAAACTTACCTAACAAAAAATGTACATCTCATTAAAATACAGAATTTATTTTATAATTTTTTTTCGTGGAGTTGACTCTTTTTGAGATATTTCTTGTTATTGGTTTCAGTTTTAAAAAACTTCTACTTTTCTTATACAGGACCTTGTAAACTGCTGGTCATGCAAAGAAATGCATTTCAAGCCCATAGCAACTACATTTTAAAACATTTGACTGTCGGTTTAGCCAAGATATTCCATTATTTCCCTTCTACTTATAAGCAACCAAGAAATAAGACTGTTTCTGTTAATGTTTATTCCTATTAGCATGAAGTAGATAGAAGAATAAACTTATTAACAATAATGTGTTGTAGAACAGTAGAGAAAGTCATCGGAATGGAACACATCAGATTTTTTTCAATTGTATACCTGAATTTTTTAGTGTTTTTTTCCTGAATTGTACCTTAGCTTTCTCAGAATCGAATGATGATTTTTAAAGTGAGAAACTTTATAATAATTCATTTCACATTATGCGCATATACCTTCTACTCTCTCATCATGATACTAACGAGAAAAACTTATGTGTTCCATTCACATGATTTTCTCTACATCTCTGCAACAAATTATTGTTAAAAAGCTTCTGCTCTTATTTACTTCATGCTAATCTAGAAAACATTAGCAGAAATAGTCTTATTACTTGCTTCCTTGTAAGTAGGAGCGAAATAAGGGAGTACCATAGGTTAAAGTGAAAGTCAAAAGCCAGTTGCTATGTGACTGAAGTTCCTTTGTTTGTCTGGATGGGAGTTGACAAATTCCTGTATAAGTTTTTAAAGCTGAAATCAAAAAGAAAGAATATCTCAAAAACAATCAACTCCACAAAAAAAATTTATATGACAGAAGTTGTATGTGTTAAAGTGCTCTACATTTTTTGTGCTGTAAGTTTGTGTCCATCTCTTACGGTTTAGCAGTTATGCAAAATTCCTTAAAATTCATTCAGAATAAACTAGTCTTCGGAGGCTATTCCCAGAAAATTCAACATATACATTTTATTTGTTAGGTAAACATCTTTAATATATGATATTTTAATCCAAATCATTAGAGCCATTTTAGAAAAAATCAACATTTTTGAAAAAAGGGTTCCATGTAAAGGGTAGTTTGGGGTAGAGGTTTTTTTATCAAAATCTTAGTGTCGCATTCCTGGAAGATATTAAACTTAAAAACCAAGTTTGGTAGCTTACCGACTTTTCGTTTTGAGTTATTGTGTTCATGTACTCATGCACGCGCACACACCTTTTTCTGAATTTTTATTTTTTTTTATGCAGGGGACCCTAAAACATATATTTCCAGTGAAATCTCGGTATTGAATTTTAAGGTGGAGTGCAATACCTTCTCTTTACACTATGGACATAGTACATGTAGAGAAAGTAGAAATAGCTTGCAGTGTGAACTAAAAGATGGATATGCTGAATAGATTGCAAATGTATCCATCATTACTACTACACAAGGCATTCTGCCCTTGTACTCAGTTGTGAGTGGAAAATTTGGGCGTATATTTGATCTATTACTTTAAACATTTTAATATATAAATTTTAAATAGTTGTATTCAATAAGACTATTTCATGAATAAAATAACAATGATTAGTCTACATGACCTGAAGAATAATATTTCTAAAATCCCATTTGTCTTGACGTATATTTGCACCAAAATCACTGCACACTGATACTATTATTACGAGACGAACGTTAGTTCAGAGAGAAAAGAAATGCATGTGAGTGCAATAAATTTACAAAAACAATTACACGTGGATGTGATAAAAATAAAAATTAAAATGCAGAGATTATGAGTTCCAATTGGTTGGAATTTTACACGCCAATGTACTGGATTGGACACTTCCTATGATCACATGTCCTGAACAAAATAGTCACTATTATTAGTCTTGCAATAAATTGGTCTATTGCATCCTCAGTATTCAAAACAAATTTGGTGAGAGAGTCAGTTAGTGGTATACCAAATTCATTGCATGATTTTTATACTTTAATATAAATACCAATTGACTCTCTCACCAAATTTGTTTTGATTCCAGTAGTTAGCAATGCCTTAATACACAATCCACCTAATAGCAGTAACCATAAATAAACAAGATCAAAAAGAAAATAATGCTGACAATGCAATAGACCAATTTATTGCGAAACTAGCCCTTGAATTCCAAAAGATAAGTGAAGAATTGTTACAATTATTGATTATTATATTAATATCTGTGTTACTTCACTGTTACTAGCTTCTTTTTATTACTTTCTCTATACGTACTATGCACATGGTGTATAGAGAAGGTATTGCTTTTGTCAACTCGGTTCATACAAACAAAGGAACAGCAACCATATAGCAACCAGCTTTTGACTATCACTTTAACCTATGGTACTCCCTTATTTCGCTTCTACTTACAAGGAAGCAAGTAATAAAACTATTTCTGCTAATTTTTCTTGATTAGCATGAAGTAAATAAAAGCATAAGCTTTTTAACAATAATTTGTTGCAGAGATGTAGAGAAAGTCATGTGAACACATCAGATTTTATTTATAAGTCACTATTATTGATTATTAAGTTGTTTTTTCTTTCACTTTTTTCCTATACAGTTTTAATACCAATGCCCTTACTCCTTTCTCAGGTTAGCAGTTAATTGCATACAAGAAAGAACTTGCTGGAACTCTATACAGCCCTGTCCATGTGTAGAATCCACATCCATTAACATTCCTAGTTTCCAGCCTGAATCTACTCCAACAACAATTGGTGGATCTAATGTAGTAATAAGCACAGGAAACCTTAATCTGAGCCTAGCTCCCCAAAGACATCTTGGCAGGATTCATACAAGAAATACTCCAAGGGTTCCAGTAACTACAGCGCAGGATCCAGTGCAAAGCACAAACAACTTATAGCTCCCATTGCTTCTGATCCTGCAACAACGTAGGATATTGACAACCAACTTACTAAGGGCCAAATGCGGTTCTTGAGTCCAAAAATAATACTGCAATCTGGTCTTGTGCATGGAAGAATGAAATCACCAAAGTAGTTTGCTTGTTCACAGGGATAGAAATTTTCCCAAAATGCATGTTTCAGTGCCTAGAAGCTTTTGGACAAAATACAGCATGTAAAGGAACTTCAGGTCTTCAGATTTATCAATAGATAAAAACATTGTATTAGAACAGTGAAATGTGCTTAAAGCAAATATCCTAAAAACAAATGTATATTTTAGAAGTTTAATTGTAAACTCAGTTAATATTTTTATTATTTTATTATATCTTTGGAAGTGTTTTATTGCATGTTAGTCTAGTAATTCCAGCAAATATTCTATTGCAAATGCTACATTATTTTAACATTTCACAATTTGTATGTACATTTTTGGAATGCTTTATTTTTTCACAATTAGATAGGAAACCGTGATACTTTGTATAGAAACATTTCAAAGTAATAGTGCATGTATATATGCAATTGTTATTGCTTAGGAATTGTGCATGTATATAAAAGCTCAAATTTTTATATGACAGAGAATAAAACTTTTACTTCAAATGCTGTCTATATTTCCTTAAATTTTAAATCATCAATGTATTTAGTATAATTAATAGTGCGAGGAACACTACCTCGATATCGGTATAATAAGTTAATTTATTTAGTATGAAGGAGATTTTATAGTGTTGGATGAATGTAAATAATAGTTATTTGCTGTTTGTACAGTTTATAGGTGAAATATAATAAATCATTATCTTGTATGTGTTTTTAAAATATTGGGATACAAAATTAGATTTGCCTTCTTAATGTTATGTGAATAAGAAGATTCTTTATGAAGCATATAGCTTCTAACTATAAAGTCAAAATAATATTGATACGTGCTGCATGTGTACTGCTTTTTGGTTTGTATTTGGAGGGGAAAATACTTGAATAGGAAAACAAAACAAAAAATCTTTTGTGTTCCATTCACATGACTTTCTCTATATCTCTGTAACAAATTATTTTTAATAAGCATATTCTTTTATTTATTTCATGCTAATTGACAAAAATTAGCAGAAATAGTTTTATTTCTTGCTTTATTGTAAGTAGAAGTGAAATAAGGGAGTACCATAGGTTAAAATGAAAGCCAAAAGCTGGTTGCTATGTGACTGAAGTTCGTTTGTTTGTATGGACACGAGTTGGTAAATTCCTGTATGAGAAAAGTACGTTTTTCAAAGCTGAAACCAAAAACAAGGAATATCTCAAAAATGATCAACTCCACAAAAAAAATGTATATAACATAAATTGTGTGTTTTAACATGCTCTATATTTTTTGTATGTTAAGTTTTTGTCCATCTCTTACGGTTTAGTAGTTATGCAAAATTCATCCAGAATAAAGTAGTCTTCAGATGCTATTCCCAGATTTTTATTTGTCAGGTAAATATCTTTAATATATGATATTTTAATCAAAATCGTTAGAGCCATTTTTCAGAAAATCAAAATTTTCGAAAAAAAGTTCCATGTAAAGGGTAGTTGGGATTGGGGGGATTTTCTTGAAAATCTTTGTGTCGCATCCTTGGAAGATACCAAACCTAAATACCAAGTTTGGTTTTTAATGGACTTTTCATTTTTGAGCTATGCTGCACACACACACATGCACACACACCCGTGCAGACATTTTTCTAAAAATACTTTTTTTAGATTCAGGAGGTCTCAAAACATGTATTTCCGGTGAAATTTCGGTATCAAATTTTTGGGTGCATTACAATACCTTCTCTATACATTATGTACATAGCACGTATAGAGAAAGTAAAAATACTCAGCTTCAGCTTCTTATATGTGTGTGTGTGTGTGTCTGTGGGCAGCATAGCTCAAAAATGAAAATACCGTTAAAAACCAAACTTGTTATTTAGGTTTAGTATCTTCTAAGGATGCGACACAAAAATTTTCAAGAAAATCCCCCCACCCCCAACTACCCTTTGCATGGAACTTTTTTCGAATTTTTTTATTTTCTCAAAAAAGGTTCTAACGATTTGGATTAAAATATCGTATATTAAAGATGTTTACCCGACAAATAATATGTATATCTGGAATTTTCTGGGAATAGTCTCTGAAGACTACTTTATTCTGGATGAATTTTACAGAATTTTGCATAACTTCTAAACCGTAAGAGATGGACAAAAATTTACTGCACATAAAATGTAGATCACAATAAAACACACCATTTATGTTATATACATTTCTTACGTGGAGTTGATCGTTTTTAAGATATTCCTTGTTTTAGTTTCAGCTTTGAAAAACTTACTTTTCTCATACAGGAATTTGTGAACTCCTGTCCATACAAACAAAGGAACTTCAGTCACATATCAACCAGCTTTTGACTGTGACTTTAGTCTATGGTATTCCCTTATTTCACTTCTGCTTACAAGGAAGCAAGTAATAAGATATTTCTGCTAATTTTTTCTCGATTAGCATGAAGTAAATAGAAGCATAAGCTTTTTAACAATAATTTGTTACGGAGATGTAGAGAAAGTCATATGAATATAACACAACAGATTTTTTTATATATATGCTGCAAAATTAATAAATCATGATGCAGATACATAAAACATAAAGATGCAATGCAATGAGTGCAAATTGACATTATTGGGCTGCAGTTTTATTTCCAAATTAAAGCTTTACCATATTAAAATACAATCATCCAGTCATCAAAATTTGGCAGCAGTGGACCTGACCAGACTTGAAAGGACAACTTATCTCTTTAATTTGAGAATCTGTTTAATACTAGATGATATACACCCCTGCCTTTATCAAAAATGGTTTACCAAGTGAATTGCAAGCATCCTCTGTTTCCCTGAGAGTTTGTCTACCTAAAACTTGGACTACAATCCATATTTAATCTGCCTGCTTTCCAAAAAAGCATCATTAATAAAACAATTTTAAGGAAAGTGTGTTTTGGAACAGTGATAGGTATGAATAGAATATTTCTGAGTTGGGTTTGTAACACTTGGAAACAATCAACAATGAAGCCTACATGGCTTCAAAACTGGTCTGGAAAAATTATACATAAGTGATACTTGAGTGTTACAAACCCAACTCAGAAATAGTCTATCATTAATAAACTTATTCCAGTATTTAAAGTTGGAAATACTAGGATTATTCTATGCAAATGTTTGATTATAAACACCTTTACAGTTAGTGAACTATAGGATACTTTAAATAAAATAATAAGTAATTTATTCATCATATAAATTGTTACACTTTTTGGTTTCATCAAATATAATATATACAGGGTCTTAATGAATTACACCGAAATAATTTGCAAGATTGTGCACATGACTGATATAAGTAATTTGAGATCGGCGATGCATGGTCCCCGGATAAACATAACACAGCTACATAGCGTTAAATGTGTGGGTATCAGGTGCTGATAAGTTGGTGTTAAAGCAAAGCAGGTTGAAATAAAATGGCTTAGAATGTCTTTAAAACTGCTGCCCGAGTATAGAAATATCAATTTTTAGTAGCTTGTTACTAGCGTTCTCAAGATTTAATGTCGCAAAAATCTGTAAAATCTCAAATTAATCACTTGACATTGCGACACTGAGCCTTCATTAACTACGTTCTTGAGTTATGTAGCCTACTCTGGAGGCGTTTTTTCAACTGCTCTGGTGGCTTAATGCATAATGCGGGAAGCTGCTATCCCAAAGGTCGTGAGTTCAATTCCTGTCATAGAGTAAATATTTTTTATTATTATTATTATTTTTTTCATTCCAGACGAAGTGCTGCGTACTGGCACTTCAGGAACTTAGAGCTGTTACTACGAAATTTCAATAAACAGGTCATAAGTTTCTTATCTCAAATTACTTATTTTAGCAATCTACATATTCTGTGAAAATAAGTGGTCTTTCACGCCCAGTATAGAATGGGACGCTGAGAACCACAGCAGTTAAAGAGCGTCCATAAATAAAACACCATTTATTTTTTCTGGAAATATTTTGGTATAGTTCATTAACACCCTGTATATATTGTAAGGTAATAAGCTTACTGTTAATAATAAACATTATTTGCAGATGTGAAAGCATAATTGATTCCATAATTACTTACAAATAATATTTCACCAATTTTGTCATTAAACACATTTACTTTACAGCTATATACAAATGAAAATATCGTTCATTTATAGAATAATATTTCCGCTGCATTAGGATAGTTTTAATTTTATTCCTAAATTGGTGTGCACTGCAATCATTAAGTCCCCCATTTACTTAATTATATAATTTGATGCCTAGATGATCTATGAACTTTAAATTTTTTGAGATTCTCTGAGTGGAAATAAGAATATGTTGAGTTGCTCTTGTAAAGTGATCATGATATTCACTATTAATGCTAAACATCCCTCTATTATCATGTATCCCTTCAATATATATAAACAAAGCAGAGAAAGAATATTTAATTTATTGAAAAGAGGCTGACTGGGGGTATGTTGTGGTGCGTTCATCATAACTCGTATAATCTTTTTTTGAAGTTAAAATATTTTTTGTAAATTATTTTTAGCAGCACCCCAAAAAGATATAGCATAAGTAAGAATTGCCTGCACATAGCTATAATATACAGGCTGTTTCAAAACGACACCATACAAAGATAGCAGTTGATTAGCTTACACTTTGACTTGTCCAAAACTCTTCTATTTAAAGTTATATGTGTGTTTAAAAATCGCACACATTTGGGATTAGGCAGCAAAGGAACAACGGTTGTCATATGCCAAGTAAACCACCTCAGAACGTGGGTTTTCCATTACATTAGTATAGATTACATCTTTTTCTTTTAATGATTTAATAATTTGTTTATTGTGATTTACTTTAGGGTGATTTTTATTGAAATTCTGTAATATTTTACTACATTTTTCTTTAACCAATAATTTATTATTTTCATTTAAATCCTGACTAGCAATTTCTATATCTGCTACATAATCATCTATATTTTTTGAAAAATCTACACAGGTTTTTAAACCTTTATTCAAAAAATTAATTTCCTTCTCATTGAAATTACAATTTGAAAGGTTAATTACATTATCTTTAGGGTTATTCCCTTTAGTTGGTTTCAATTTATTTTGTTTTAAGCATAATTTATTTAATTTATTTTTCAGTTTATTTGTTTTATTTTTCATGCTAAAGTTCAAATTTTCAAACAATTTACATTCCAAATTGAGCCAAATTGAATTACCTAAAACATTTATAAGTAAATCACAATAAACAAATTATTAAATTATGTAATCTATACTAAAGCTGATAAAAGTAACAGCATTGTAATTTTAAATAAAATTGATTACATTAACAGAATGGAACTCTTACTTCAAGGTGAAGATTACAGAAGCATTGATATTAACCCTTTAAAATCCTGCATTTCAATTTATAATAAGACCCTTAATGAAATTAAAAGTATTACAAATAAAGAAAAGCAAATTATAAAAATCAGTAATCCAATTTTACCCAGAATATATGCTCTTCCCAAAATTCATAAACCTGGAAATAAAATGAGACCTATTGTAAATTGCATAAATTCACCTCCTTACAGCCTAGCTAAATGGTTAAATAAAAAATTCACTAATTTTGAAAAATTTGAGAGTTTAAGTATTAAAAATTCTTTTGAGCTAGTCGAAAGGATCAGCAATATTACATTATCTACTAATGATAAACTTGTTTCTTTTGATGTAACTGCTTTGTTTCCAAGCATTCCTAGAGAAAAACTTTTGACATTTTTAAAAAAATGGTTAAGTCCTATAGAACTGAATGAAGATTTAATAAATGCTTTTGTTATCCTTACTAATCTTTGTTTGGATCAAAATTTTTTCAGCTTTAATGACAAATTCTATCAACAAACTTCTGGTTTAGCAATGGGTAGTCCACTTTCACCTTTTCTTGCTGATCTTGTCATGAGCTATTTTGAAATACAGGTCACTAAAGCATTCCCTCTAATTTTTAAAACTTGTTAAAGATATGTAGATTATATATTTGCTATTGTTCCTGATAAACATGTAAATGATACTTTAAAACTTTTAAATTTACAAGATAAGGCTATAAAATTCACATTAGAAACTGAAAGTGATGGCTATCTCCCTTTCCTGGATTAAAAAAAAAAAAAAAAAAAGACAATAAATTGAATTTTGGAATATACAGAAAGCAAACCCACACTGATAATTATATAAAAAAAAAAAATGGATTTAACCCTTTTTCACATAAATTTTCTGTTTTTAATAGTTTAATTTATAGGTTGATTAATTTACCCCTTAATAAAGATGAATTCTATAAAGAATATAAACACATTATTAACACTGCTTTAATTAATGGTTTTAATACTGATTTTATAAATAAAAATTTTGAGAAGTTTAAATATCAAAAAGCTATTAAAGATATTTCTACGCTTAAGAAAATAAAAGATAATTACATTTTTAAAAAATTTACAAATAAAAAATCCACAAATATTTTCCAAGAGCATGGCATAATATTGGTTCCTCAAAATAAATACAGTATAAAAAATTTGTTAGGCTTTTCTAAAAAGGATGAAATTTCAAAAAATAAAAAATCTGGCATTTATCAATTAAACTGTTTAAATTGTGACCTTGTTTATATTGGTAAGACTAAACGTCATTTGGAAACCAGAATAAAAGAACACTTTAGGAATATTAAATACAAACAAATTGATAAATCAGCTGTAGCAGAACATTTTTGAAAATTTAATCATGAAATAAATCCAGATGGTAAATTATTAAAACACTTAAATAGGCCCATAGATTTAATGGTTTGGGAGAAAATATTTATATTAAAGTATAGAAATCATGCAATGAATTTTGATATACTTCTTACCAAATTTGTTTTGATTCCAGTAGTTAGCAATGCATTAGTACACAATCCACATAGTAGCAGTAACCATAACAGTGTAAATAAACAACATCAAAAAAGAGACCAAAAGGATATGTTGATAATGCAATGAAATCATTGCGAAACTAGTCCAAGCAAGGATTCCAAAAGATAAGTAAAGATTTGTTGCAACTATTATTTTTATATTAATATTTGTGTTATTCTTCACTGTTACCAGCTTCTTTTTACATTTACTAGCACTAATTGCTTATTATTGAAAACAGAATGCATTTTATTTATAAAGGAGTACATTGCAAATGGATATACCCTTTCAAAACCCAAACTGTTTCTATCAAATATATTATGTCGGTTCAAGAAATTGGTAATCCTATTGTATTCTGTACGTTCAAGTATGTTTGATAGTGCCGACAATATTGGCCTATAGTTGTTTAAGTCATTTTTGCAAAGTTTTATGTAGACAGGAATAACTTTTGCAATTTTTAACTGATCAGGAAATAAACCAGAGGTATGGTTTGCACTAATTCTTCAATATTTGTTATTTCTTTGTTTGTGCAGTAGCTTTATGGAGCATTTTCTTTAGACATTGGTGTAGCTGATTCCCTATTCACTACGTTCCAGGTAGCATTAGTGATTTATTGGTCATTGCTTAGTTTTTTAGCACTTATATGACCTTTGTTAGAATTTTACAGTAATTTCTATAATACTGCTCAAAGTGTGGGTCAGAGGTATTTTTATAAGTACTATAATATTTTTCTTGTTTTTACATAATGTAATAATTCCCTTAGTTATCACTTAACGAAATTGTGCAGGGAAGAGCTGTTAGATACTTGACATTTCTTTATGGGAAAGCATATATCAAAATTCAGTTCAATGTGCTAAAAGAATACTAAGACCCTGTTATTGACATCATTTTGTTTTAATACATCAGACCATTTCTCATTTTTAAGTTTAGCATTAAAGGTATCAGTATTGAATGCATTTATAATATTAATATATTAGTACATCTTCTTACCTTTATTAACTGTATCCTGATAAAGAAATTTTAGAATAATTCCATCAGTAAGATGGAACATTGGCACTAAATTGAAAAAAAAATTACATTTAAAGCAAATTGGTCTAGGAAGTATGCGAGAAATAAGTGCTTCTCATAGGAGAAATGATAATATTTGAGATACCATATGAGAAGATTAAACTAACATATTCATTGGCCTCTTTAGATTCTTTTAGAAAATCAATATTGAAATCCCCTGCTAATATTATGGGCAGACCTTTGGAATTCAAAATACTTAGTAATTGATCTAATTTACTTAGGAAAATGTCAGTATTACCAGTTGGTGCTCTGTATATACATGTAATAATGATTTTACAGTGCAGCCATTCAACAACACGATGCTCAAAGTGCTTTTCAGAGTTTAGGTAGTTTGTGATGGTTAAAAGTTTAGTTTTATGAGCTATATTGGACTTTACTAATATTGTAGTGCCACCATTTTTTAATTCAGAGCGACAGAAACTACTTGTTACTGTAATGTTTAAATTGTGAGCTCCTCGGCACTAAGCCAGTGCTCGGTGAGATGCAAAACCTCAAGTCCAGAGAAGTCCAGTTTTAATAACAAATCAAGTTCATTTAATTTATCGTGAACACATTGTAAGTTTTATAAGAGAATATAGCTTTCAAAATATTTTACAGATGCTTTAAGTCCTGAAATGTTATTGAACAGCATGTGATTACTCATGTTAGTTGAATCTGTTCTGAGATCTGATTATTTACTAATGAGATCTCAGAATGCAATTCAGCTAACATGAGTAATCATGCGCTGTAGATTTTTGCAAAGAATGTGGTTTGAAGATGATACTGACAAAATGCAAACAAAAATGTTTCAGATGAGAAATAAACTTACAAAGGTGTTCATATATATTTAATTAAATGAACTAGCAAGGATCACTGAGTTAAACAAAAGCAGATGTATTGAAGTAGGTAAGAAGATAGATAGTTGAGTCAGCATTGAAAAAATTCAATACCACAGCCAGGGTTCAAACCAAGGATCTCTGGCTCTCTGTGTTGAATATTTACGAGGGTAGTCAAATACTAATGCCTCCTATTTTTTTTCTCCTTAACTAAGTTAGTGAAGTGAACAATTTGATTTGGTGCAATTCCTCAAACCTTCTTCTCTAATCCACTGCAGTAGCAACTTCCTAAGTCAACAGGTGGCAGCACTGTTACCTTTTGCAAAACGGCTGACATTGATGTGCATATTAGACAGCGTTCCGTAATTGAATACTTGCATGCGGAAGGTGAAATGCCCATCCGCATATAGAAAGGATGAAAAATGTGTACGGTGATGCAACAATGGATGTCAGCACTGTTAGAAGATGGGCCTGTTGCTGTAATGAAACACAAGGGCAAACACTGTTGACTGATGAAAATCGTGGTGGCAGACCACTGACTGCAGTGACTCCATGCAACATTGATCGAGTGGATGAGATCACTCGTACTGACCGCTGGGTAAAAGCGGATGAATTGTGTTGCATTATGTTCCTCAGTAAAGGCAGTGTGATGACGATTATTCAACAACTGGGGTACTCAAAAGTTTGCTCACGGTGTACCAACAATGTTAACTGACGAGAATAAGTAGACAAGAAAAACAATAGCTACCGAACTCCTGCAGCACTTCAATTTGGAGGGAGAGGAGTTTCTAGAAAACATTGTGACTGAAGACGAAACATGGCTTCATTTTTTTGAACCTGGATCAAAAAGACAGTCAATGGAATGGTATCGCACACCTCGTTGAAGAAGAAAAAATTCAAAACTGTGCCATTAGCAGGGAAAGTGATGGCGACAGTGTTCTGGGATGCACAGGGTGTGATTTGGGTTGAATTTTTGGAGCAGGGATGCACAATAAATTCTGTCTCTCAAAAAACTTAAAGCACATCTTCGGCAAGTTCACCCAACAAAAACTGGTGGATGTTCTTCTTTTGCATGACAATGCAAAACCACACACCACCGAAGCGATTGTGAAAACTGGATGGGAAGTCTTGCCTCATCCCCCATACAGCCCTGACCTAGCACCATGGGATTCACTTTAAAGATGCAGAGACCATGAAAATATCTGTGCATCAATGACTTCGGAAGCAAGACCATGCATTTTACCACACTAGAATACATGCCCTTGTTAAAAGGTGGATGGAAACTGTGGAAAAGGATGGGAATTACATTCAAAAGTGACAATTTAATCCTCAATGTTGTGGCTTTCATGCTGTGTAATCAAAGTTTAATTTTCTTATAAATTATAAGAGAAAAACAATAGGAGGCATCAGTTATTGGCTGACCCTTATATAATATTGAGATTGCTTTGAAGGTTTACTGTAATGCAAAGGTAGAGTCAAACTGAAAACTTCAATTCCATAATCAGGATTTGAACTATGGATCTCCTGGTTTACATCCAGTTGCTCTTACCAACTGAGCTACCATGACAATATGCCAACATGACATTAAATCCCACAACTGTCTTGCAAGTTTCTGACATTTTGCTTGCCATGGATGGAAAACCAGGATATCTGTGACTGAAATCCTGGCTATGGCATTGAATTTTCTGCCTGACACTACCTTTCCAACTCTTGTCCTACACAGAACTTGTGTGGAAAACCAATTATCATTAAGAATAATTTTAATGAAAGGGTGTTTTGGAACAGTGATACGTATGAATAGAAAATGTTTGAGTTGGGTTTGCAACACTTAAGTATCACTTACGTTTAATTTTTCCAGACCAGTTTCGAAGCCATGTGTGCATCATTGTCAATGGTTTCCAAATGAATTTCCACAGGGTGTTCTAAGTTGAGGTGTGACGGTCCCTGGTGGCTGGGTGACAAACTTCCACAATATATTTTATGGTGGCAATTCAAAGTTGAATACATGGTATTGGTTTTTAATGATATGGATTTTTTCCCAGATGTCGAGCTCTACCGCATATCTGGTGGGTTTTACAAGGAGTATGTTAGGTACTATTTCATGGTTAGTTTTATTGTATGTGGTGTATAATATGCATAAATGAAACATCAAGAGAAATTTATATTTCACAAAAGTAAAAATTGTGGTGCCAAGCTCTCAGTCAAAAATTAGCATTTATGTATGTGCAGCAAATAAGCAAAAATTGTTATATTCTTTGTCTTCTATAATCAATTTTACCAAAATCAATAACTTTAATAATGCCTAAATTGTTCATCCCAATGACATTTATTGCAGGATAAGTGATCTCAGTGAGGAATCTACTGGTCCACTAGGTGCAGAAGGTTTGGATTTTGGCACGTCAGATCCTGAAGATGACGCATCAAGCAGCACGGACCTCTGAGCCTATAACCTTTAAAACAAACACTGTTAACTATAACTATTTGTTATGCTGAAAAAAAAAAAAAAAAAAAGATACAGTACTTATCATTCTTGAAGGGGATGTATCAAACCCTTCATACCAAAATCTACCTTGAAATTCCATTGAGAGTAGCCAAGTGACACATGAGGATCATGTTCAGAAATGTTCACTGTGTATTTTAACTGCAAAGTATCAAAGTCTGAATCCTGCAGTTGCAGAGCAGCATCTGATCCTTGAATGAAGTAAAGTAAAGCTGTATGAATGTTATCATATAAACCACTGCCAGTTCAACCTTCAAGCTCAGGCATCAGGTCATCCAACTCAGTAGTCATTAAGTCACTTGTCTGTTTTCATATCTTGTTAAGTCCATCTACCAAAAGCTTTCAGTATAATGTATGAGGGTGGTTTGATAAGTTCTCAGAATGGAATAGAAAAAAAAGTACTCATGATACTGGAACTTTTTCTATTTTTACTTTCTCTGTACGTACTAAGCACGTAGTGTATAGAGAAGGTATTGCACTCCACCCAAAAATTTGATACCTAGATTTCAGCGGAAAATATGTTTTAGGGCCCCCTGTATCCAAAAAAAAGTATTTTCAGAAAAAGGTCTGTGTGTGTCTGTGAACACTATAGCTCAAAAACGAAAATTCAGTAAAATACCAAAGTTGGTATTTGTGTTTAGTATCTTCCAGGGATGCAACACGAAGATTTTGAGAAAAATTTCCCCCATCCCAAACTAACCTATACATGGAACTTTTTTCGAAAATTTTGATTTTCTCAAAAATGGCCAACAATTTTGATTAAATTTTTGTATATTAGAGATATTTCCCTGACAAATAAAAACTATATCTTGAATTTTCTGGGAATAGCCTCTGAAGACTACTTTATTCTGCATGAATTTTGTGGAATTTTGCATAACTGCTAAACCGTAAAAGATGGACAAAAATTTGCCACACAAAAAATGTTGAGCACGTTAAAACACACAATTTATGTTGTATACATTTTTTGGTGGAGTTGATTGTTTTTTAGTTATTCCTTGTTTTGGTTTCAGCTTTGAAAAACATACTTTTCTCATATAGGAATTTGTCAACTCCTGTCTATACAAACAAAGGAACTTCAGCCACATAGCAACCAGTTTTTGACTATCACTTTAACCTATGATACTCCCTTATTTCACTTCTATATACAAGGAAGCGAGTAACAAGACTAATTCTGCTAATTCTTTCTCGATTAGCATGAAGTAAATAGAAGCCTAAGCATTTTAACAATAATTTGTTGCAGAGATGTAGAGAAAGTCATGTGAATGGAACACATCAGATTTTTCAATATAGTCTCCTTGTAGATTAATGCACTTTGTCCAGCGATGTTCCAAAGCCTTGATTGCATCTCGAAAATGAGATTCCTCGAGGCCTGCAAAATAGTTGTCAACTCCAGCTTCAATTCATTGAAGCAAACCATCTGCCAAGGAAAATTCTCAGCTTTGGGAAGAGATGGAGGTATGATGGAGCTATATCAGGCAAATAAGGCAGGTGTGGCAACAATTCACACCTTAGTTCACGTAATTCTGCCCTGGCAACGGCACAAGTGTGCAGGTGCGCATTGTCTTGATGGAAGATGACTTTCTTCCTTGCTAAACCTGGCCTTTTTTTTTGCATATATTTTGTTGTAATTGGTCCAGGAGGCTAGCATAGTACTCTCCAGTAATTGTTTGCCCACGGAGGAGATAATTAATACACAGAATCCCCTTCACATCCCAAAAAATGATGCCATGACCTTTCCGGCTGAAAGAATTGCCTTTGCTTTCTTTGATGGCGGAAAATCAGCATGCTTCTACTGTTTTGATTGTTGTTTTGACTCTGGAGTAGAGTAGTGGACCAAAGTTTCATCTGTGGTCACAAACCAGCACAGAAAATCTTGTTCGTTACTCCTAAAACGGGCCAAACATTGTTCCGATACTTCCATTCTCATGCGTTTTTGATTCAGCATCAAGAGTTGTGGCACCCATTTTGCACATAATTTTTTCATATCTAATTCTTCAGTCAAAATATGATATACCCTTTCAGATAAAATCTGGCAAACCTGAGCAATTTCACGCACTTTCAATCGGCGACCCTCCATTATGATTTTGTGCACTTTTACAATTATTTCTGGGGTAGTGATACATCTTGGGCAGCCACTTCGCGGATCATCATCTAAGCTCTCCTGGCAAAATTTAAATTTGTTTGTCCACTTGGCAACAGTTGAATATGAAGGAGAAGAGACCCCCCAGTGTATTCAGAAAATTGGCATGAATGTCCTCTGCATTAATACCTTTTTTACGAAATATTTAACCACTGCTCAGATCTCAGTTATTTCCATCTTTGCAAATCACTGCGCAGGAACAGCAATAGAGCTGCATCACCACTACAGCTGTCTTCCAATAACACTGATGCAACACGTGTTTACAGGACACAGTCCAATAAACAACTTTTGGCACTAGGGTCGACCTCTCGTGGTGATTCCGAGAACTTATCAACCCACCCTTGTATCTGTGCTTCTGATTGGGAAAAGTCTATACAGTCAAAAGACTAGAAAATACTTTTGGGGGGAAGGGATTGGAAAAAGTTTTGGAACTGTTAGCAGTGAAAAGTCATCTTTTACAAGATGGCACCTCTGACTTAATTGGTTTTGGAAATATTGTATAGTTTAAATAAAGGAGCTGGACTAGAATTCATACTTTTGCGTTGCATGTAAAAAGAGAAATTGTATATAACCAAAATGTTGAGGTTAATCTGATAATAAAGGATTTCACATTTCCTTTATAAGAATAAATACAGTAGAAACCCAAAATAGTGCACTTGGAAATACTGTGGATTTGAATTTAACACGGGGTGGAGGAATATGTCCTGAGAAAAAATACTGTACTTTTTATTTTATTTGTATTACTTTTTTACTTCTGAAAATTGAGTTTAAAGGATTCATCAAAGTCTGGTTTTGCAGTGTAATTTTCAGCCTGACCATTCTTGACATTTGCTACAATCAAACAATATGTGGAGAAAAAAACGTGTGAATTAGTCTGCCAAACAAAATTTGCTTTAAGGCGGTCCAAAATTAGGTTAGTGTAAAATGTGTACAGTGTAATTTTACTATAAATTAAGATCGATTACTGGACTGATATACATCCCCAGCATGACTGATTTAAAAGTGCTGTACTTTATTGTATATCACATACTTTATAATATTTTGTTCCATAATTGGTTTACCCTCCCTGTATTTGAAGGACTGACCCCCCCCCCTAGGACTTACAAGCCAGTGCCTAGGGGGTCAGAAGCCTATCGGGGAGCCAACGTCACAAAATGACAAAATGGAGAACCTGTTATGAGGGGTTGGCCCATAACCAGGCATGAATATGTCAAAGTGGATGAAATGTAAGTGAAACTAATGATTGGAAAGGTGATGATGGAGTAATTGGTGGAATGAGTGTGGGGGAAACTAGAGGACCCAGAGAAAACCCAGCCAGATGGCGCTTTGTCCATCATAAATCCAACATGCGGGCGCTTGGCATTGAACCCAGGCCACCTAGATGGAAGGTGAGCATTCTAACCACTCAACCAGGGTGCCACCTTACTTTTTAATGTGCTGTAATTTATTATCGCATGAATGTTTGTCTCCACCACTACAGGAATTTTTGTCACTTCTAAGGTCACTTTCAGTATAATGCAGAATCGTTATAACTTGGGGATAAAGCAGTATCTCAGCAACTGTGTTATTTCAAACTTCTACTGTAATTATAATACTTAGCTCACATTTGTCCAATACTTGTACTTATAATGTATGGGGGTTTAGGCTGAACTTTTTCTCATTTTTTTGGCTATAAGCAATATTTCTGCCATCCACTCTTTATTGTTCACATTTTCTATGAATGATCTTATCTGGCAGAGAATATAGTCTACTGAAAGGCAGCATTGTTTTAATGTGTGTTTTGTCACAAAGAGAGATGTGGCTCTGTAAAGGAAATGTGCCCAGTGAAACCTCCTAGACCAGTGTCAGCCAATTGACTGCTCCTGGCCCTCAGGAATCAAGAGGAAAAGGCAAGTTGCTGTTAGAGTACTAGTATATATACTTGCAAAGGTATAAGAAACAAAGCTTATCTGTATAAATGTAAAAGGAAGCTAGTAACAGTGAAGTAACATAGATATTAATATAACAATTAATAATTGTTACAATTCTCCACTTATCTTTTTGAAATCCAAGGACTAGTTTTGCAATAAAATTGTCTATTGCACTGTCAGCTTAGTTTATTTTTGATCTTTTTTATTTACATTGTTATGATCACTGCTACTAGGTGGATTGTGTAATAAGGCATAGCAACTACTGGAATCAAAACAAATTTGGTGAGAGAGTCAATTGGTATATCAAAATTCATTGCATGATTTTTATTCTTTAATATAAATGTTTTCTCCCAAATCATTAAATCTATGGGTGCATTTAAGTGTTTTAATGAATTAACATCTGGATTTATTTCATGATTAAATTTCCAAAAATGTTCTGCCACAGCTGATGTATCAATTTGTTTGTATTTAATATTCCAAAAGTGCTCTTTTACTTAGGTTTCCAAATGACGTTTAATTTTACCAACACTTAAATGGACCCATAGATTTAATGGTTTGGGAGAAAATTAAATATTATTTATATTAATATTAAAGAATAAAAATCATGCAATGACCAGTAGGCCTTCGAAGCATGTTCGGACAAAAATCCCAAGTATGTGTTGTTTAGTGTAATTAATCAACTCATCAAATAAACGAATATAACAACACTGTTTGCAAACTTTCACAAAAAGAAAAATGATCATGCAATGAATTTTGATATACCACCAATTGACTCTCTCGCCGAATTTGTTTTGATTCCAGTAGTTAGCAATGCCTTAGTACACAATCCACCTAGTAGCAATAACCATAACAATGTAAATAAACAAGATCAAAAAGAAACTGAGCTGACGATGCAATAGACAATTTTATTGCAAAACTAGTCCTTGGATTTTAACAAGATAAGTGGAGAAATGTTACAATTATTAACTATTATGTAAAAAATTATCCTTCTCTGCTATCTGCACTCCTTGCCTAAAATTGTCTCATATGTGATTGGATTGTGTAAATATTTGCTAAAGGTATTTTATTTTATAGAACATTTATAGGACCATCCATCAAAAGGTGCTATCATCTAGTTGCCATATTATAACTTGTCCGTTTGAAACAGCTCAGTGAAAGTCACATCACTGCAGCTATGTGTATGATAGCCAATAGTGGTGGGAAAAGTTGTTCTTTTTGCGAAACAGTTTAATCTGTTTCTGTTGCAACCACGAAACAGTTTCCTGCGACAGAAATTCTCTAAACTGTTTCGCCGCATTGACTGCGCCAAATGCAACCACTACTAGGTACACTGAAGAGGAAATTATCAAACTACAGAAGCTAAGCAATGTTGCATGTTAACGAGAGAGAATGAGTTTGTTTAATGCATTCAAATTTTGCAGATGATATCAGGCCGCACGCTACGAGGTACAAAGGTGCACCTTGTGACAATCTCTGGAAGAAATGAGAAAATATTTACACTAGTGAAACACAACAACTGCAGCATAGTATCTGTTGCAATAAGTGAAAATATTACTGTTATTGTTGCATGGTTCTGTTGCAGGGAAGCAATACATAAAAGAATAACACAATTTCCAGGAGTGTTTTATGAAACTGTTTCAAAATAGTTATTGTATTATTTTTATCTCATCACAAATAACCAATCCTTGTCGCTATGGCCCAATACCCCTTTGTCCCTCCATCTGTAACTTTGATACTCCCACTGTTCACAGATTTTTACTTTCTCTACGCTACCATATTGTATAGAGAAGGTATTGTATTGTACCCAAAAATTCCATACTGAGATTTCACCAGAAATACATGTTTTGGGTCCCCTGAATCAAAAAAAAAAAAAAAAAAAAGCATTTGTAGAAAAATATCCATGTGTCTGTGTCTGTGAGCAGCATAGCTCAAAAACGAAAAGACCATTAAATATCAAACTTGGTATTCAAGTTCAGTATCTTCCAAGGATGCAACACAAAGATTCTCAAGACTCCCCCTTCCCCCCCCCCCAACTATTCCTTTACATGGAAAAAAAATTTGAAAATTATGATTTTCTCAAAAATGGCTGTAACAGTTTTCATTAAAAATCTCTTATCTAAGATATTTACATGACAAAATCTATATCTTGAATTTTCTTGGAATAGCCTCTGAAGACTACTTTATTCTGGATGAATTTTGCAGAATTTTTGCACAACTAGTAAACTGCAAGAGGTATACAAAAACATAACCCAACAAAACATGTTGAAGCCCACCTGGGTAGTGTGGTGGTAGCGTGTCTGCCTCACACTCAAAAGGTTGTGAGTTTGAATCTCGCTTAGGGTGAGTTACCCGGGTAAGGTTTTTATTGGGGTTTTCCTCTATACTGAGAAGACAAATGTCAAATAACTTTAAGCTCCATGGACCCCGAGATCATTTCACAAATTTCATTCATCGTCCGATATGACCAAACTAGGTTAAGGACGTTAAACTACCAAAAAAAAAAAAAATGTAGAGCTCGTAAAACACACAATTTATGTTATATACATTTTTTTCGTGGAGTTGTTCATTTTTGAGATATTCCTTGTTACAAGTTTCAGCTTTAAAATACTTATACTTTTCTCATAAGGGAATTTGTCAACTCCTGTCCATACAAACAAAAGATTTTACTTTCACTTTAACCTTTGGTACTCCTTTATTTTCCTTCTACTTACAAGGAAGCAAGTAATAAGACTATTTCTGCTAATTTGTTCTCGATTATCATTAAGTAAATAGAAAAATAAGCTTTTTAACAATAATTTATTGTAGAGATATAGAGAAAGTCATGTGAATGGAACACATCAGATTGTTTTATACTACTGCCTCATAGAGCCAAAACTGTCTCCAGGAACAAGTTATAATATGGTGACAGTGTTGCTAGCACTCAGGGCTGAAATCCATATTTTGAGGGATTTTTTCTAGGCTTCCTTCAGTCATATACTAAGCAGCAGTTTGGGTACTTCACTCCAAAAGATGTCCTGAGGTCAGCTGTGCAACCATGACTGTTTTTACGGTATTTACCAGCATTCATACATCAAATCAACAGAAAAATAGTTACAGCATGGTATACAACAACAAAATGAAAAGCACATGTTGAAACATTAGGGAAGTTTACTACAGCAATTAAGATGAGGTTGGAAAAAGTAACACTTATTCTGGAATTTATCAATTTTTAAAGCAAACAGAGGTCCAGTTATAGTCCCGGCTTTGCACTAATCATTTGAATATTTTTGTAAGCACTTCTAAAAGTAACCCACTGATCATGTAATGAGTATTTAACAGTTAGATGTATGTATAATATGTGACATCTTGGAATGGATTGTTTGCCAAAATATACCAACCAATCACATTTAATTAAATGTATTATATAGTTCTTGCAAAAGACAATTACCTGAGATGTTTGTTAGCATCATGCAAACTGGCACTGAAGTTACACTATGACAATGAATCTTCCTTTAAAATTAGGTGAGTGTGATAAGTATGTAAACATTAGAGGCGGTCAAAGCTTGTTTCTCGTAAGCCACGCCACTCTCGAGAGTGTGGCAACGAGAGTCTCATGTATCAAGAACTACTGCTCATGAGCGAGGCGACTCGAGAATTCTCGTAACTACAGGTGGAGTAGTTGACATGATCCATGGAATAAATTGGTTACCTAATAACTAGGGACTGGATTTTTAGGTTTAAATCTATTTTTCCCCTTGTAAATTGGAAAGCTTCAAGTAGGTCAAGGGAAGGTGTAACATATAATTACAATGGGTATCTCTTTACTTTCTGAGTAACCAAGTAGCACAGAGGAGAAGTGTATACATACCTACCAAAGTGTTTAAAACAAACCAGCGCCAGGAAAAAGATTTTGTTCCACTCAAATAAATGTGCTTAGAATAGGGCGAATAACAGAATTACTGCTTCAAATAATGTTTACATACTGATGTATAACAAAACTATAGATAATTTGCATTTTGACTCTGCAAGTTACCGCACATTTCACCGCAGTCTTGCTATTAACGAGACTCGTGAGCCTTGCAAGTAAATAAGAACCTCGTAAGCTCGTTAGTCAACTCTTCCTGCCAGTCATATGTTTAGCTCCTCTACTGGATGCGAGAGGCATCCAGTACTATTTTCTTTGATATGAATCATCACAAACAAAATAGCCCAAGTAAGGCAGGCAACATGTTCCAAGAGTATCTTGCTTTGAATAGACTTGACTGTTATTTTACCACAGTTATTTGAAGCAAAGTATACTTTTGGAGCACAAACAGGCATAAAGTTGTTAAAAATAACCACTTCCCCCGAACTTTAATTAAGATAACTAGCATTCGGCATCATCTCTATATTTCCAGTTACTCAGAAGCCAGAACATACAGCAAGGTGGTGAAAATTGCGTAGTAGAAGCCCATATGCTGACTAGAATCCCATGCATGTACTTATTGCTTTATACTATTTCTTAACACCTAATTTCATAGAAGGGAACAGCTTTTCTTCATTTTATTATCAACATATGAAGGAAGATGTTATTATCAACATCTTTTGTGTTAAAGCATTTATTGCACTTTCACAAGGAAATTTGTTGTTTACTCCCAATTACGCTGCAGAGGATTTTAAAATGTGCTTGAATAAACTGTAGTGCAACAAATACAGCACAAAATGCACCCAAAAGGAATTGAATGTCAAAATAAATATTTTGAAATCTTTTAGTAGATTTCAAATTGTAAAAAATTATGCCATTGAGGGTTTTATAGCCTAGAGTGTATGACATACAGAGAAAGTCTTAATCAAACTAAAAATTAACTAGGAGTATAGGAATTGCAGTAGGGACAAATAACTCTGTATTCATCAAAATGTTCTTATAATGGAGTACAAACATTATAGGTCAGTGTTCATTTGTACACCCATCAGTTCTTCACAAAATACAGGAACTGTTCCTTTGTTAAAGCCCAATGATGGATGGTATTTGTTGAATGATCTGAGAACATGAATTTATAACTGTCACAAGAAAAGGCTTTTCTTAACAGATTTTCTTAGAAAATTAACTTTGTAAAACCCTGAAGTGCAGTAAAGAATAAACAAACTGGCGAAAATTTGTGAGAATGGAGGGAAAAATCAAGAACCTAAAGAGTGTAATCATTAGTATCAGAAAAACATATCTGCATTGTTAAATATTAAATAAATAGATAAAAATAATAAACAGATAAGGGTTATAGTGTTTGACCATTTGTTTAATTATACGTAACTAGCAGAGCCTGTAACATGTGATGTTGAGAGCAGTGAATTAATGAAAATTTGAATGCATTGTCTATCCTTCCAATTCATTTTGTCATCACATAACATCAATGTTACACCGAGGTTTTAAGCAAAATAGAGATGCAATGCAATCTTGATTCTTCAGCTAAATGTTGAGATATAAATCCTTTAAAATATTTTCCTAAAATGTAATCTTTTTACTTGTAAAAGAAGAAATAATATTGCAGAGAAATTCTGTGGTCTCTGCTTGCCTCTAAACAAACATTGATAAAATAAAACTACTGCTCTATTATTTCATCGTGAGGGCATTTGATTTTACAATTGTATGTAAAGATCAATACAAAAATAGTCATATGGTAATGTTGAATGTAACAACAATTTCTTATTCTTTCACTTGTGTTTAAGTGTGTGTGCTTATGAAACCTAATGAAAAAGAAATATGCTGGAAATGAATTCATTTATTGCTTCTTGTTTTCTGTGTTCAGTATGAGAAACTCAAAAACTTTTGCTCACTCTCAAATATTTCTGTTCGGGTGCCATCTGTTACAACTTTCCTAACCCAGACATTATAGATATGGGGAGTTAAGCTTAATTCAATTTGGAAATTAGTTTTTCCATACTATGCTTGAATTTGGTTGCTTTCAAACTGAAAATGGTGCTTATAGAAAATATACTTTATGTTTCAGACCTATTTTAGACTATGTAAGATAAATTGGTTTCTCTCAAAACTTGTGACTGGAGGTCCATGCCACTTGTGCAATAATTCTTGTATGCATTAACAGTGGACTGACCCTGTATCTTCCCTAGTAAAAGCTAACAATGCAAAACAATATAGATATTTTAACTTACTTTTTTTGTAAAATAAGTTTGCAATTATGCCCTGACACAAGTATTTAGAACTGGAGAGCAAAAAGGATCACAATTTTTTTTATTTTCTCAGAAATGTCTCTTAACGATTTTGATTAAAATGTTATATACTTAAGATATTTACATGTAGAATAAAATATATATTTGAATTTTCTGGGAATAGCCTCTGAAGACCTCTTTATTCTGGATGAGTTTTGCAAAATGTTGCATAACAGTTGGAACAGTAAGAGACAGGCACAAACTTGATATACAAAAAATGTAGATCTCGTTAAAACACAAATTTATGTCAAGTATGTTTTAGTTGTAGAGTTGAGCATTTTCGAGATATTTCTTGTTATTGGTTTCAAAAATTTAAAATTACCCAACTTTTCTCAAATGGGAACTGTGCAAAGTGAACTTGACCTCAGTTGTTTCGCATAGCGATGAGCTTTTAAAATATTTGACTGTCGCTTTAGCTTAATGTATTCCCTTATTTCCCTTCTCTTTACAAGGTAAGCAATAAGGCAAGTTCTGCTAATGTTTATCTCAATTAGCATGATATAGATAAAATCATAATCTGTTGTAAGAATAGTTTGTATACGGAACAGCTACAGAAAGTTTTGTGAATGGAACACATCAGGTTTTTACTTTCCCTAAACTTACTATGTACAAAGTGTATAGAGAAGGTATTGTAATGCACCCAAAAATTTGATACCAAGATTTCACCGGAAACACATATTTAGAGACCCCCTGAATCCAAAAAAAGCATTTTTAGACAAATGTCTGTGTACGTCTGTCTATCTGTCTGTATATGTGTGTGTGTGTGTGTGTGTGTGTCTATGGGCAGCATAGCTCAAAAACAAAAAGTCTGTTAAAAATCAAACTTGGTATTTAGGTTTGATATCTTCCAAGGATACATCATAAAGATTTTCAAGGAACTTTTTTCGAAAATTTTTATTTTCTCAAAAATGGCTCTAACAATTTTGATTAAAATGTTGTATGTTAAAAATATTTACCTGACAAATAAAATGTATACCTTGAATCTTTTGGGAATAGCCTCTGAAGACTACTTTATCTGATTGAATTTTATGGAATTTTGCATTACTGCTAAACCATAAGAGATGGATTAAACTTACCACACAAAAAATGTAGAGCACATTAAAACATGCAGTTTTATGCATTTTTTCGTGGAGTTGATCATTTTAAAGATATTCCTTGTTGTTGGTTTCAGCTTTGAAAAAACATAGTTTTCTCATACAGGAATTTGTCAACTCCTATCCTTGCAAACAAAGGAACTTCAGTCACAGAGCAACCAGCTTTTGACTATCACTTTAACCTATGGTACTTCCTTATTTTGCTTCTACTTACAAGGAAGCAAGTAATAAGACTATTTCTGCTAATTCTTTCTCCTGTATGAGAAAACCATAAGTTTTTTTTAATCTGAAACCAATAACAAGGAATATCTCAACGAAAAAAATGTATATATTACATAAATCATGTGTTTTAACGTGTTCTACATTTTTTGTTCTACTGTTATCTGACTCTAAAGCAGCTATTCTATCCATAGCATCTGATGTAAAACCTAATAACTTAAATATTGCAGAATGCCGCAAAATCAAAACCAACTAATGAATTTAAATAAAAAATTAATGCTTCAATGGATACCAGCACATTGCAAAATACAGGGTAATGAAACAGCTGACTATCTAGCCAAGAAAGGTAGTAAAATTACATCAAATTCATCTAATCCAATAAGTTATCATTATATCAACATATAATAACAAAATTAAAGAAGATAATGTATTACAAACAAAAGGAAAACCATGGGAAAATTTATGTAATAACACAACCAGAATCACTACATTACCAAGAAAATCCTCTGTAGCAACTTTTAGGCTCCTAACAGGCCATGACTGTCTCAATAAATATTTATTCAGGATTGGTATAGTGAGATCTCCTCTGAGTCCTTTCTGTACACTTAAAGAAGATATGGATGGAAACCATCTACTGCACTGCCCAACCTTGAGTTGACATGATAATATGACATCAAAATACTGGAATGCAAGAGAGCGAATGGCTTCACTGCCAACTGCTCAACATTAGATACCAACCAACATTTTTTGTGAAGTAGGATTTTCTCTGATTCTCCTGGTTTACCAGTTCCACAAAATTAAGCAAAATTCATTCAGAATAAAGAGGTCTTCAGAGACTATTCCCAGAAAATTCAAGATATACATTTTATTTGTCATATAAATATCTTTAATATACAGTATTTTAATCTAATTTGAAGACTTTAAAGGAATCGATTTAAACAAAATTATGTGATGAACTGAAGGGAAGGGTTGCTCACCAATAAGCACTGGTCAGCTGGGTGAGTTATTGACCTGGACTGATATTTCACATATCAGATCCCCTCTTTTACCTTTCCTATCCAGTTTTGCTTGACTCAACTCTTGGTGTTTTCAACCCCGATGGTATTAGAGTATTCAAGGCCTAGGGGATCGTTTCATTTTCTTTTCTTAGGTGATGTAACCACCATTTATGATGCCTAATTTTAAATGGTTACAAAAATTTGAATAAAAACAAATTAAACATTTATTCAGGATTGGTATAATGAGATCTCCTGTGTGTCCTTTCTGTACACTTAAAGAAGATAGGGATGGAAACCATCTACTGCGCTGCCCAACCTTGAGTCCACATGATAATATAACACCAAAATACTGGAATGCAAGAGAGTGAATGGCTTGACTGCCAACTGCTCAACATTAGATACCAACCAACCATTTTAATCAAAATCGGGTTATTTTTGAGAAAATGAAAATTTTCGATATTTTTTCTATGCAAAGGTTAGTTTGGGGTGGGGGGGGGGATTTTTCCCAAAATCTTTGTGTCGCATCCTTGGAAGATTAAACTTAAATACCAAGTTTGGTATATTACCAACTTTTTGCTTTTGAGTTATTGTGTTCACAGATACAAGGACACACACACACACAAACATGGACCTTTTCTGAGAATTTTTTTTGGTACAGAGGACCCCAAAAATGTGTATTTCTGCTGAAATCTCGGTATTGAATTTTTGGGTGGAATGCAATACCTTCTCTATACACTATGTACATAGTATGTGTAGAGAAAGTAAAAATGACTAATGCTACAGAAAAAGTTATTTCACATACACTTTATATTTCAACGAGTTTTATGTTTATGTTCATTAAGATTTTTAACTATGTATTTCTTATGATTCATCTGTTTATTCTTCTTATAAATGTTATTAGCCATACAAATGTCTGAAATATAGATATAGATTATTTTAAACAAGATTATCAGAGCCATTTTGCAGAAAATGGAAAATAATGTTTTATTGTTGTTTTTCTTAAATATAAAGTTAGTTTGGAGTGGAAGTTTTTCAGCTTACAACATGTATTTTTGGTGACATCAAAACTTTGGGTAATATTTAATATTTACATAACCTATTGCATCTCTACTTATCAGGTAGATGGTAGGGAAATTAAATACAGGGAAAGACAGTAGGAGCACAAATACACATACATACTTGGATTATCATGCATCCTCCTACAAAACTTTTTGAGCTTCTCTTTCTGAATGTGCAGAAGTAGACTTGCCAGATTTTTAAAATGACAATAAGGGACATTTGCATCCTTGACTTTGATGGCCAGAAGCAGTACTGTAAATATTGACTTCCAAAAAAAGATGCATGTTTACATCTATTGAACATCTATTTCTACTGCCTTAAACTTTCAAAGGAACACCCAAGGTGATTTTATCCTAAAATATGTGCATTAAAATAAAGTTTTTATTTCCATAATAAAATTGCCTCTACTATACAATTAGTCACCTATTATGAACTATGATACTTCATACTTGCTGCTAACTCTTCATTGCATTCGTAAAAAATAACTTGAATTATTTTAAGGTCATAAAAACATTGACAAGTCACAGTATAGATTAGTGTGATTTTATTAGCACTTTATCAGATTTAAACAACATTCTGTCCTTTGTGTTCAATTTTTTGTTCCCAATTGAAGATATTCCCTCTTACAGTAATAAGAACCTGAAATAGTCAATAAATATAACATTCAATGATTTGAGGGAATAAAAGCTAGTAATTGTGTTGCATAGTCATATTATAAGTGAGTTAGCAAATAGTGACACTGAAAAAAACACTTATTTGGACGTGTTTCGAGAACAGGGTATTGTTCCCATCCTCAACAATTTTCCAACTTTAGCAGATTATGAGGTCAAGATCTTGTAACTGTGCATAATTGTTTGTTCTTTTCAATCTCAATTACTTTCTTATCTGCTACAGTTTGATGTTTACTATTGCTGAATTTTACGTATTTTCTAACGAAAACTGGAGTTACTTTATGTTTTAAGCCGATGTTCAAATATCTTGTATTAGTGGCTGTAATTTTCTTTTTGATTCCCAGTTTTTCATAAAATTATAAATTACTCTGTTAAAACTATAGTTGAAATTTTGTATCTTTGTTCTTACCTCCATTTTTCCAGTAGCACGAGGTCGGAGCAATATATAAACAAAACTTCTTTTAGACTTGTGGGTCTGAATATTCACTAATTTGAAGGAATAAAAGCTAGTAACTGTGATATGTAGTCATATACATAATAAGTGAGTTGCCAATTCATCTATTATATAAATATAACATTAGTACACTAAAATGATATCACTGAAAATGTTTCATTTCTTTACGAATCTTGGACTATTCAGTGCCTACACATTCTCAACTAAAGCTTTTACTTATGTTGGCTTGGCCATGCGTACAAGCAGCTACTATATACAGCACTACGACATGACAATTTGACTATGTGGTTACCAACACAATGTCCTGAATGGACAACACTTGCACAGAATGAAGTACAGGATATTTTAAATCCCATATGGTGATAATACAGGACACAATTTTGCATTCTTAGATACAGGGATTCTGTGTAATATGGGATATCTGGCAAGTCTATAAAAGTCTCTTTTTAAGACAAATGTGTTAAAGATATGAGGGCTGTCCCAAAGTCCTGACCTAACAAAGAAAGCTCCTTTCAGCTCATAAACTTTTCCCAGGGATGTTCAATAGCTTCAATACCCTGTCTATATGACAACTATCGAGGTCTACAAAATAGCCATCAACTGCAGACTTCCCCTCTTCATTGTTGGCAAATCTTCTACCACCATGCCATTTCTTCAAGTTTGGAAACAGAAAATAATCAGAGGGGGCTAAATCTGGTGAATAGGGTGCATGAGAAAGCAAATCGAACTTTAACTCATTGCTTTTGACCATGGCGATAATGGACGTGTGAACTGGTGCATTGTCTTGATGAAACAAAACTTTCTTTTTTGCTAAATGCAGTTATTTTTGGTTGATTTCATCACTCAAACACTGTAACAAATTCACTTAATGTTCACCATGGATTACTTTTCCTTTTTTGAGATAGTCAATGAAAATTATCCCATGTGCATCCCAGAAAACTGATACCATGACCTTGCCTGCAGACGGAACTGTCTTTGCCAATTGGAGCCAATCTCCCCTTTCAATCCACTGTTTTGACTTTTCCTTTGTCTCAGGTGCGAAGTGGACTCAGATTTCATCCATTGTTATGAATTGATGGAAAAATTCAGTTTTATTGCAGCAAAACTTTGCCAAACACTCGACTGAAACATCCTCACGATGCTGTTTTAGTTCTGTTGTGAGCAAACAACGGCACCCACCTTGTACACTCATATTCAGATTTTCAGTCAGTATGCGATGTACAGAACTTTTTGAAATGCCTGCAATGTCTGCTAGCTCATGCACTTTCAGTTGACGGTCATCCAATGTCATTTTGTGGATTTTCTTTCCAATTTCTGGACGTGCAACCTCATTTGGTCAACCGCTGCGATGTTCGTCTTGGCAGCTTAACTCTGCCACACAATATCTCACTGTTGTAAATAAAGGAGCAGACTCCCCCTAAGTAGAATCTAGCTCAGTTTTAATATTAGTTGGACTAAGACCTTTCAAATGAGAGTATTGTATCACATAACGATGACCAGTTTTACTATTGTTGTTCGAAACAACTGCTATTTATACGTCAGGTCGGGTACTATTGGGGCAGCCCTCGTATATCTTTTTTTTTTTCCCTTCCAACTGCTCATGTCAGCTCTGTGATGCGTTAACCAAAATCATGCTTATCACTCTGCTCATTGTACTTTTAACTGATTCATGCAATTAACTGAAAGTAGCTACTTGTCTTAGTCTTCAGGAGCATCATAAAGGTGAGCTACTGAACTGGGTAGCTAAACAAATGTTAGTAGCCTAATGAAATGAAAATAAATAATACAGGATTAATTCCAACAACTGTTACTGAAGCAGTTCTGTCACATTATTTGTGTGTAGACAAGGGTTGCAAAAGGTAAAACAGATTTGAAATAATGTTTAGCTTTACTTTGTTTTCTGCTGTTAAAAACATCAAAATGAACAAAAAAAAAAAAGATACTGCTATGAATAAAGTTTTTCAAATCTGTTTCAACCTTTTCAGGAATTAGTGTTCATAATAGCCAAAATAAACTGTATTACAAGGTGTATAATAATTAGCTGT
The DNA here is from genome assembly GCA_030762935.1 of Hymenopus coronatus. NCBI lineage: Eukaryota > Metazoa > Arthropoda > Insecta > Mantodea > Hymenopodidae > Hymenopus > Hymenopus coronatus. Next base: position 166,665,355 of record CM060882.1, read on the forward strand.
AATGATATAGACATCACTGCCTCATGAAGTACGAATAATAACTGTTAAGCATAAATAAGGTTAATGGTGTACCTACTAGGCATAGCAGGCTGGCCTGCATGCTCTGGTCATTTACATCTTTGGCATTCATTTATATTGTGATAAGTTTATTTTTAAATGACAGAATATAATTCATTAGTAGGGAGTCATAAGTTGATAAGTACATTTTTTAGGATTTTTTTGCTTTAAGGGTAATTTTGAACCTGTCAAAAGAAGTGTAGAGGCACTGTTGCCTGGACACATCTTGACAACTAAGTTTTTTTGGGTTTTTTTTAATGTAGTAGTAACAGCCAAAAGTGTCACCTATCATATTTTTCACACATAAACTTATGGCTCCCCATCATAGAATCATCAACTCTTAAATCTTGTGATGCCAAAACTTCCAAAATATTTTATGTAAAATGTTCCCAAATTGAATAGCAATAAAGCAATTTGTTGAGACTGATGACGATCCAATTTCCTACTTCCCACATTATCCTTTTTAAAATAATCCAAATTAGAGAAAGAAAGAATGGAGCACGAAGAATAGTTTAAAATAGATACTCCAAACATACCTGGCAAACTTCTGTCTGTGTTTGTAAACAGCACAATTCAAAAATGAAAACTCATTTAAACATTAAACTTTATTCAACATTGGATAAAATGAGTCGAATTTACACTTGAATTGCTTCACTAAGTAATAAATTACCTGGACATGTTTCGAAGGCATATGTTGCCTACATCATCAACAGATTTTGACTGGCCGGCCTATTGTTGGTATTTTTTGTGGACTCCTCTCCTTTCTCTGGTGGCTGATAAATGAACTTGTAGAGCAGGTTGTCATCGGCAACATACACCTTCGAAACATGTCCAGGTAATTTATTACTTAGTGAAGCAATTCAAGTGTAAATTTGACTCATTTTATCCAATGTGTAATTATGCTTCACTGTGTACCACTTCCAGTATTTTGATTCTTTTGAAACTTTATACATGTTTGGCATCTTTCAAGGATGCAACACAAGATTTATAGCATATAAGGGTATAAGTAAAAGCAAAGGTAAGCTGGGGATTTCAAAAGTGAAAATAAAATCAGACGAGAGATAAGTAGAAATACAAGAGTGGGTTATTAGGAAAAGGTAAGAAAATATAATGTAAAGGCATATTATAAATTATAGCAGGCTGTCCAAGGACAAAATGGGATGGCTCCAAGTTCACAATGCAGCCCTAAAATATGATGTGATTAATATTAAATAAAAATGCAATTCAAAAAACTTGCTTTCTTCACAGTTTTTATTTGTTTTGTAGGCTTTCATATACACACTGACTGTTGACTTCAAAACAGTTCTTTTTTGGAATTGAAAAGAGTCTTGGTGTGTCTGAAGAGTGGGCATCATTTCTGGAGTGATGAAATTCATTAGCTGTGGTCTGTCTTCTTGATCAACTAAATTAAAATGATTTTGTAAATTACCTTACCCATATGTTTTATTTTCATTCCAAACAACACAAAACATGCTTGCAATATATAATAAAACCACAATCATTGCATTTATACCACATGCTCCTGGTGCAAACAGATACTGAGTAATGCACTATTGAACTTGCATGAGCAAGTTGTGGTAGCTTCAAATTCATCTGCTAAAAGAAAGGCTGAGAAAGAAAAAAATTGATGTGTTCCATTCACATGACTTTCTTTACATTTCTACAACAAATTGTTGTTAAAACGCTTATCCTTCTTATTTACTAAATACTAATCGAGAAAAAATTGGCTGAAATAGTCTTATTACTTGCTTCCTTGTAACTAGAAGGGAAATAAGGGAGCAGCATAGGTTAAAGTGATAGTCAAAAGCTGGTTGCTATGTGACTGAAGTTCCTTTGTTTGTATGGACAGGAGATGACAAATTTCCATATGAGAAGAGTATAAGTATTTTAAAGCTAAAACTAATAACAAGGAATATCTCAAAAATGGTCAGCTCTACAAAAAAAAATGTATCTAACATAAATTGTATGTTTTAACAAGCTCTACATTTTTTATAAATTAAGTTACAGTTTACCAGCTATTCAAAATTCCATAAAATTCATTCAGGATACAGGGGTTTTCAGATACTATTCCCAGAAAATTCAAGATATGCAATTTATTTGCCATGTAAATGTCTTTAATATACAGTATTTTAATCAAAATCATTAGTCGTTTTTGAGAAAATCAAAATTTTCAAAAATTGTTCCATGTAAAGGGTAGTTTGGGTTGGGGGGATTTTCCTCACAATCTTTGTGTCACATCCTTGGAAGATACTAAACTTATCTACCAAGTTTGGTATTTTTACCAACTTTTCGTCTTGAGTTATCTCTCTCTTTCACACACACACACACACACACACACCTTTTTCTAAAAATGCTTTTTTTGAATACAGGGCACCTAAAATGTTTATTTCCGATGAAATCTTAGTATCAAATTTTTGGGTGGAGTGCAATACCTTCTCTATACACTATGTACATAGTAGTGTAGAGAAAGTAAAAAACCCACAGATGAAATATGGGTCCACTACTATACACCTGAAACAAAACAATTGAAAAAATGGAAGAATGCTGATTCTGCACCTCTAAAGAAAGCAAAGGCAATACTGTTGGCCAGAAAGGTCATTGCATCAATTTTCTGGGATGACAAAGGGATTCTGCTGATAGATCATCTTCCTAATGGTCAAACTTTTACAGGAGAATGCTAGGCTAACTTCTTGGACCAACTGCAACAAAAAGTATGCCATAAAAGCCCAGGTTTAGCACGGAAGAAAGTCATCTTCCATTAGGACAATGCACATGTCATTGCCATGACAAAAATACAGGAGCTGAGATGTGATTTGTTGTCCCCACCTGCCTTATTCACCTGATAGGCTCCGTCAGACTTCTATCTCTTCCTTAAGTTCAAAAGCTTCTTTACAAAGTACTTTATCACTGCTAGAACCTTGGTTTTTTCAACCTTCAAAATTTCTTACAGGTAACAATAATAAGTCGTTAGCGACATAACTCTTCACACAGGATGGCTAATTATTACGCCAGGTGATCATTGCTGGCAATTACCAGAATTTACTAAGTGATCCTCGTAATTGTGACAGAGGAGCTTTTATCCAATATTTTTCCACTTCTAGATGCATTGAGCAAATATTCAAGTTTCCTGTGAGAGGCTATATATCCATACACACAACATATGGCTATGGTTTTTAACCTTTTAGTGTCAGCCTGAATAGCAAAATGCTGTCTGAAAGGTACCAAGCAATTTTAGAGGAGAATGCAGGGTGTTAAATTATTAGTAATAAAATGAGTACTAAATGACATAGAGAGCTGAATCTTTTTTCATTTTTAGTAAATCCTTTTGTCTGCTGTATAATATGCATTATATGGATGAGAAGTATTTTTAATATTTTTAAAAAATTAAACACAAAAGAAAAATTTGAAAATACTGCACAGAAAGTTCAGGCTAATTAAATGAAAGTACAGATATTTCTTTACTAAAACAGCATCCTATTTTGGTCTGGTGCTTACAAAAATTTCATGTTCCCTGAAGACTAAAAATGAAAAGAAAAAAAAAAATATATATATATATATATATATATATATATATATATATATATATATATATATATATATATATATATCTATATATATATATATATATATATATATATCTCTCTCACACACAAAATACCACTATTAATGAAAATGTCATAAAGCAATACAATACAATACAAATGTTGCAAGGTTACTGTACTCTTTAGCACTTGTGTCATTGTGCAACTGAATGGTTGATTCATGTTGCATTCATGGTCCATAAATTCCTCTTGATAAGTACACTGATTATTTGTATGTGTATGAAGGCCATTGTTATTGGTTGCATTTTCATCGCTAAAGCTAGAATATATACCTTCCTCACTTATATCGATGTCAGAAACTCTTTCATCAAGGTCTGAAAATTCAAAATCTTTCTTTTAATACATCGTGAATTGCAGCTCTTATTTCCTCTTTTGTTCCTAACTTTGGCTAGATGCTGCCACATTTCAATCAACCTATACAAACACCGGCTAGAGAAATTAAATATAGAGCTAATTTAGCACTTTGGAGTGAAGATAAGGTCCTGAAATACTCCAGAAATCTTTTCTCTAGGGCTATGACGTAGAAAGTACATGGATGATCCTGCTGGAAAGAGTTAAAATGTATGAAAATGGCATTATTAGATCATGATTGGCAATAAAAGGGTTAATATTAATGATTTTACAGACATAAATGGCTATACATTAGACCAGGTTCCAAGAAGTATTTCATAATGCTTATCAAAGATGATTAATTATGAATACAAAAAATCAATATATCATTCACATAACATTCTCTAACACTACTATCCTTTACTACTTTCTCTAGTACCAGTATGTACAATGTGCATAGTGGATAGAGAAGATATTGTATTCCACCAAAAAATTTGCTACCGATATTTCACCTGAAATATGTTTTGAGGTCCCTTGAGTTAAAAAAAAACATCTTTAGAAAAATACCCATGTATGTGTGTCTGTGGGCAGCATAGCTAAAAAACAAAGTAGGTTAAATACCAAACTTAGCACTTAAATTCAGTATCTTTCAAGGATGTGACACAAATATTTGCAAAAAACTCCCCGTCCCCACCCCAGACTGCCCTTTACATGGAAAATTTTTCGAAAATTTTTATTTTCTCAAAAATGGCTCTAATAATTTTGATTACAATACTGTATATACAGTATACCATATAGTTACATCACAAATAAAATATATATTTTTAATTTTCTGGGAATAGCCTCTGAAGAAATCTTTATTCTCGTTGAATTTTGCATAATGGTAACGTCATTGCCATAAGAGTTAGAAAATAACTTACTACACAAAAAATGTAGATCTCATTAAAACACGTAATTTATGCCATATACATTTCATCTTATAGAGCTGACCAGTTTCGAGATATTGATTGTTATTAGTTTGAATTTTAAACTACTTAACTTTTCTCAAACGGGACCATGCAAAGTGAACTAAACCTTGATTGTTTCACAAAGCGACCAACTTTTAAAAGATTTGGCTAATTCTTTAGCCTAATTTATTCCCTTCTGCTTACTAGGAAGCAAGTAATATAACCAATCCTGATAATGTTTATGTTGAATAGCATAGTAATTCTGCACAATGGCTCTATTAATTCTGCCATCTGCAAAACAGAAACTACATGTTGCTATCTACAGTAGGAAATTAAAGTGAAATGTGCAGATTGTGGTGAATACACAAGTAATTTAAAATCAGTTAATAAATAGAAGGTGCAAAATTACCCTGATTTATGTGTAATTTGGTAGGTATTGAATTCATGGTCTTTGCTGGATCTGAATTGAAGACTTTCTATTTATTAACCAATTTTAAAGTACTTTCTGTGTTTTCAGCACAATCTATACATTTAACTTTAATTTCCTACTATAGTAGGAAATATAACGTAGTTTCAGTTTAGCAGACGGCAGAGTGCTCGAGCTGATGTATGTTTAATTTGATAGGAATCAAATCCATGGTCGTTGCTGAATATGAATCGCAGACACTCTATTCATTAACCAATTTTAAATTACTTTCATGTTTTCACCACAACCCACACATTTCACTTTCATTCCTACAATAGACACCCTGATGGCAGAATTAATAGAGCCATTGAGAAGAATTACCTAGATAATAACCTTTTGTAAGAATAGTTTGTATATGCAACAGCTGGAGAAAGTTATGTGAATGGAACACACAAGATTCTTTTTCTATCAACTTCATGTTCATCAAAATAAACTTTTGTAGGAAGATTTGATAACACATTTTGTTGTAGGTAGTAGCAGTTCATTGCTAAAATGATTGATGGGCTAACAATGTATGAATTTATTATTATTTTTATTAAGTAGTTTTAAATGTATTTCAACCATCAATTTGCAACAAGCATGCAACACACATAATATGATTAAATGGTTTTTCAAATAAGAGGAACTAGCTGGAAAACAGATACACAAAAAAATAAATAAGGCATATTTTCTATAAGGGGAAATAGAAATTAAATGTGTATAAAAGTCTCACAAAATATGTTAAAATTGTGTGCAAAAACAGAAATGTAAAGCACTAGCATACAAAAATTGCACAATAAACATCCACAAAGTGATTGGGAAGGCATTAAAGATATTGAAATTTGGTAAGAAATGTTAAATATTACTGCATATAAAGAGTAGCTGAATGTGTGTTAACTACATACCTCTAAACTAAAAATTCAATACATTACCAAGCTTGGCATTTAAAGTTCAGTATTTTCCAAAGATGAGATTTTCATAAAGAGTTTAAAGAATTTTCTCAAACCACCCTTTATATAGAGTAATTTTTTTTTTATATTTCTTAACAAATTTCACAGATCGTTACTGCTTTCCCAATCATTTTGTGATACTTATTGTGTAATTTACGTATGTCTTTCTGTAAACATTATTTAGGTTTATTTGTGTTTTGTTTCCCAATATTAATGCTTTTCATTTCTTTGTATTCCTCCACACCATCCACATTCCTGATTATGGGTACCCATTACTTACAGAATCCAATATGCATATAGTATATCCAACGTAATCTGAATGAATAAGAAAGGCATTAAACACAATGTTGCTGAATGAAGTCATGTTAGTCACCTGTTATTTTGCTGACCTCGTTATTTTACATCCTGAGATGCAACAAAGTAAAAAAATTGGCCAGTGAAAATGTTGCTAAATGCCATGGTTCATTGGGATCTCTACAGATCCTTTGGCTACACTTATGGCTTAGGGCCTTCCAATGTTAGTAACACAAGGACAGCAGAAGCAATGTTCCCAGGATGCTTCAGGTAGAATGCATGTCGTTAGTGTGTATTATCCACATTTTTAGACTGAAATACAGCCACTCTTGCATGTTGTTATGTAAATAGTGATTCCAAGCGGTACCCTATATCAGTTTATCCTAATAGTCATGTTTATGCAACATTTACTTTCATTTCCCCTCATAGAGAACACAACCTTGTTTATCTCTAGCGATATTATTAAATATTGCACTGTAGCTGCTGGCATCCAACAAATACTTTTCTGAAGTTGGTGCTTAATTTAGCGCTCACCAAGATTAAGCGTCATGTACAATTTGGATTATATCTCAAAGGCATGTATGCACTAGTTATTCTTTTGAAGAAATTAAAAGCACTGTTTCCACTTAACTTGCTTTAATTGGTTTTACATGAAAATACATTCAGCTTACTGAAACTTAGGTTTCACAAACAATAATGTTTGAAAACACATTTGCTGAAATTTTCAGGCTAAATAATATAGATTCTAAAGTTGTTAATAATCAAATTACTCAGTATTTTCCTTGTGGCACAATCACAACAGTGGAACGTTAAGTTTCGGTTGTAGTCCACCATTATAAATTTCGCCATACAGGTATTTATGTATCTGAAAGCACCATACCCAAGAAAACATTATTTTGCAACACTACTAAGTACAATTTTGCTGTGCAATATTGCAACTATTGCCTACTATCAATTAAATTAATCCTCTTCATATCTACACAAGCTGCAAAAGCCTCTACCTCACTGGCACATTTCAGAACCTCCTTGGGATATTGCTGATAACATTTCTTGACTAATGCTTCAGCAGCATCGCATGACTGTTTATCTCGAGCTGCAGGCAATCGTGCAAATAAATCTTCAACATCCTTTAGTGCTTTATTGTATTCCTCTTCCAATTTGGCATTAATCATCTTGTGACTATCTTCCATTATTTTTAATCTACGTTGCCAATATTGGTCATTATATTGAAGTGCTGCTTCTTGTTCTTGTCGAATTTCTACGGAAGTTTTACTGGGGTAAATTCCCCCTGAAACTTTCGGCTCTGGTGATTCACTTGGTCCAGATGTCTGCTGTGCTTGTGCTGAAGTCTGGGTACCTTGGTTATCAGCTGCTCCTTTCAATCGTTGTACAACAGAATCAGAAACTTTAATTACGCTGGCAGGGTCATCATTTTCAATAGATATTCTTCGAGACTGAGTACTCTGAGAGGTGCCCATAATAACGCAAAACGTAAAAAAATATATATTTCAGTCCTCCTTCACGACACACCAAGACACCATTGCTCCATGCTACAGTATACGCGTTGCCAACCTTACTAGGTAAGATTTCAAAAGTGTTCGAAAATTTCAGATCTCAGTAGGTAGAATTAAAAGTGATAAAACAAAGACTGGCCATATGGGTCAGTTAGTTTAGCACATTGCTATTGTTCCAAGGATTCCGAGCTCAAATTGCGGCTGGGATCCTGACATTTTTAATATACACTCATACGAATGTATGATTGCTTGTGTGTTCCGGCTATTTTATAACAATTTGACTTTTACTTATCCAGATGGATACAAGGCAGATACAGATAAATGCTCAATATGACAAGTTTACCATAATAATGAGCAAAGATATAAATGGCACCAAAGATGAGACACAAAATGTAATAATAATAATAATAATAATAATAATAATAATAATAATAATAATAATAATAATAATAATAATAATAATAATAATAATAATAATAATAATAATAAACAGAAATGAAGAGTAAGGAACATGGCTTGAAAAGTTATAAATATTACTCACCTATGTTATCCGTCTCCTTGTCACGAGTAATGCTAATAGAATTAAGCCTCTTCTCTCCTTCACTGTTACATATTTCAAACTTCTTTTTATCTTCGAGCTGGTTACAGGAAAGGAATGACAATTGAATTGTGATAATGACAAAGTCCATACAGCGTCTTTGTCGCCCTTTTGCTGCTTTAGTTTTTAAATTTAAGAAAAAACACGTTCCACCGCAGAACTTGAATGAGGAAGGCTTAAAATGCTTCAATAAAAGAAGAAACACTGACTCCGTATTTCATATTCCTGACCTTATTTGTCGCCTGCGGTGCCATATGTAGTAAAAGCGGGCGTTAAACACTTTAAAAAAAAAACATATACAAAAGTCTTGTACACTGCTCTCAAATGGAATATTAGTGGCGGAACAGCCATCGTTCTGTATCAACCTGTTACAGCTCCTGAGAATTGACCAAGTTGGGGAATGCAGTCACAATGACAACAGATTTAAAGCATTTATTTTGGAGGGTTCTAGCATCTTTAGTCTTTCATCACATTGTCTTGAAAAGCAAATCGTTAAGAATCTATGTAAAATTAGCACACCTTATTTTAACATATTTGTGGCTTGTTCTGATAGTTTTAATGACAGAAGTGAAGACTCTACTTTTACACCAAAATGCATTTGTTCAAGGGGCAAGAAGACCCTTAGATTTCTATTATCCACCTTTCCCATCCCTGCACTCCGAATCTGAGGGGTTTCACTTTGATTCGTTTGTTAAGATCAATGATAATGGGCTGAACAAACTCAAGAAACTCCAAATAGAGCTTAATATATCGTCCCAATGCCAATCTTTGTTGCTTTCAGAAAGTTGTATATTAAGAAGCAATCAAGATATTTAATGCTCTCCCCGGTAATCTCATGAAAATGTTGGGAATTTCAGGATTTTTAAGGCGTCTCTTAAGGAGTACCTTTGCAATAAATCATTTTACTCTGTAGATAAATATTTAAGTGACAAATGTAAGTGACAATACCGTAATAATCATTGTATTTATAAGTATTATGATGTAGTGCATTTTGAGTATATAAATGTATGCGTGTGTTTTATATTCAAATTAAACAGATGTATACTTTGACTTGCACGAATGTGTCAATTGAATTTTTTAGTATTTAGCAATGGCAAAAGGTCTGTAAAGCCTGCTGCTTTGATATTTTACACTCTAGTACATTATTGTAATTTTTTGCATTGTAAATTGTATAACATGTTTGTAAATCTGTATTGTTGACATTTATGAAGAGTAGATAATACAATAATCATAGTTTAGCTTTATATACGAGGTACGTCCAGAAAGTAAGTTCCGTTTCAATTTATCTCCGCTGCAGCGCTGCGATCGCAGTTCCGCACATGCGCAGTAGACGCTCTGTATCAAGGAGAAGAAACGTGCGCCATTTTGAGATCGCTGTCAGCCACATACGCTTTGTTGTGCTTGTTTACAATGTCGGTGTTGATTGAAAATCCCGCCGCTTGTGAAATCAGATCTGTGATTCGTTTTCTGAATGCTAGGAAAGTGAAACCAATTGAAATTTATCGGCAAATTTGCGAAGTTTACGGAAAAAATGCGATGAGTGATTCGATGGTGAGAAGATGGGTCCGACAGTTCAATGAAGGACGTATTGAAGTGCACGATGAAGAATGAAGTGGGCGTCCATCTTTGGTTACAGAAGAACTTGTTCATGCGAATGATGACAAGATCCAGGAAAACCGCAATCTTACAATTAGTGCTCTCGCTATGGAATTTCCCAAAGCTCACGATCACTAATTCATGAAATTGTTACCGAAAAACTGAAATTTCGTAAACTTTGCTCACGTTGGGTACCAAAGATTCTTACTGAGCAACACAAAACAAAACGGATGGGTAGTGCACTTCAGTTTTTAACCCGTTATAATGACACACATAGTCACAGGAGATGAGACTTGGGTTTCTTACGACACCCCTGAAAGTAAGCGGCAATCAATGGAATGGAGGCACACTTCATCCCCAGCAAAGGTTAAGCCGAAACAAATCTTGACACCTCGAAAAATGATGTGCACAGTGTTCTGGGACTGGAAAGGCATCTTACTCATTGATTTCTTACCGCGTGGTCTGACAATCAAAGCAGATGTTTATTGCGAGACACTTAGGAAATTGCGCCGCGCATTACAGATAATTGCAAGATGGCGGCGGTTGAGAGATGTGAAACAGAAGTGTCCAGGATTTTGGGGGCAAATAAGGGAGAGTTTGCGTTAAATGGAGAAAATAAAATGAGTTGTGGCCAAATCAAAGGTGGATGGAATAGTGAAAATGGAAGTTCGAGTGGAGCGGGTCGGAAAAATGAGAGATCTGTGAATATGTGTTGTGACTGGAGATCGGGTGACGCGCATGAGAGTGTAGCATCACTTCGGTTAGTGATCGAGATCCTCAGGAAAGACCTCGTGGCGGCAAATAAAGAAATAAACGAACTAAGAAGTGAAAATAAAAGAATAAGGAATGAAAATGAGAAAACAACGAGGTGCAAGGAGGGAGATGAACAGAAATGGCCTAGCAGAAGTGAAACAGCTCAGTGGGTAAACGTGAATGCAAAGCGTCGGTCCCGGGGAAACAATTTAGCGAGTGCACGGAAAGATGAAGTTCTGCTGTCCAATAGTTTTCAGGTGCTGGAAACGAACCCAGCAGCACAAAACCAAGCCGACACAGAAGAAACGGTGCATTCTGAAGATGGAAGCCAGCAGGAAAGCACGCCGAGCAAAACTAAAAATGCGGGTGAACACGTGTTCGAGAAAAGATCAGCCATAATTATAGGGGACTCATTAGTACGTCATACTAGTGAATATGTGAACGAAGACATCATAGTGTATTGTTTCCCAGGAGCCAGGCTACAGCATATTGAAAAGAAACTACGGGAAAACAGAGATGACCCGGACAACATAGTTATACACGCGGGCACCAACAACGTACGCAGCGCAGACACGCCTGATGATATCATGCGAGAAATGTTACAGCTGGTGAAAACCACAAAGGAACTCTTTCCACGAGCCAGGATTTGTGTTAGTGCTATTTTACGCCGCAGAGATGAAGATGATCGCTTCATAGACGCTATAAACTCAGTGCTTGAATGGTTATGCAGTGAACATGACTGTATGTATGTGGATGCAAATGCATGGATTAGAGACTATGACTTGGGTCGTGATGGATTACATTTGAACAGAAGGGGGGTGAGTAAATTTGGCAGGTTGTTAGGTAGGGTTGTAAGCCATCTCAGGCAAAAAAAAAAAAACAAATTGTGTAGTGAGCGGCGTTGAAAAAAAATGGAGTCTATGGTTATCTGGCAAACATGGAAGGTAAGGAAATCACTATAGAGCCCCAAAAGGCTTATACTCAACTTGATACCATTAGTAGGAAAAGGGGAGGGGAAGAAAAAAAGCAGACAATAGCATGCAAAACATTTCAGACAGGTAAGAAAAATTGTTTAAAAATCTGCCATTTAAATGTTCAAAGCTTAAGTAACAAAGTAACTGAATTAGAGGTACTAATGGCATCGGAGGAAATGAATGGACAGGTACTATGCCTCACTGAACACTGGCTCAGTGGGCAGAATGTAAATTGTGTAAATATAGCCAATTTTAAACTATCATCAGTATTTATTAGGGACAAATATATGCATGGAGGATCAGGGATATTTGTTCATGTAGAAATAGAAGTGAAAGATGTGAAAGAATTGCAGTATTTAAGTGTAGAAAAACATTTCGAGCTCTCAGTCACTGAGATAACAAAAACTCAAACAGTAATAGCATGCATTTACAGGACACCTGATAGTGACTTCAATACATTCATAAAAAAAATTGGATGAGCTATTGCAGAAGTTAACAAAAGAGTATAAAAATATTGTGGTGTGTGGGGATTGGAACATTAACTTACTGCAGCAAAGCCAAAAAAGCATGGAAATAGAAAATTTATTCAGGGTTTTCAACATAATTAATACAGTACAGCTTCCCACTAGAATATCAAAAAACTCGGTGTCACTTATTGATGTGTTAGCTACAAATATGAACTATGATCAGCCGGCGCAGGTAATGGAAACGGGTATCTCGGATCACAAAGCGCAAATCCTAAAAGTATCAAGCCAGTCATTGAACAAAAGTAGAATAACAAGCAGTAAAAGGCATTTTAATGTAGAAAATCAAAAGCAATTTAAATACCTATTAAGCAAAGAAAGTTGGCATGACATTTATGAAGAAAAGGATGTACATGCAAAATTTGATAAGCTAATAGAAACAGTTCATCACAATTTTAATATAGCATTTCCACTGAAACAGGTTAGTATAAAGAACAAAAACCAAAAAGGGTGGGTGACCAAAGGTATAAAAGTATCCTCACAGAGAGTCAAATTCCTATCAATGTTGGAAAAAAAGGGGAAAGGTGTCAAGGGAACACTTAAGTTATATAAATAAATATAAAAAGTATACAGGAAAGTTATTAGGGATGCAAAAAAACTGGAAAATGATAAATATATTCAAAGAGCAACAAACCAAAGTAAGGCAATCTGGGAAGTAATCAATAAGGAAACCGGGAAAAGAAAGTTGTGCATAAACCAATTTGAATTGATGCATGAAGGGCAAAAAATCAAAGATCCAGTTAAAATAGCTGAATTGTTTAATACATATTTTGTTGAGGGTCCAAATAAACTAGTAAGAGATAAATATGACACAGGGGTTAAAAAACCAAGAGAAAACATTAAGGTTAAAAGATGCATGAATTCAGTATTTATTAAACCTATAAATGAGCAAGAACTGATAAGGGCAGCAAAAGGGCTGAAAAGCAAGCTCTCAGCAGGTCTAGACGAGATTCCTGATCTAGTAATAAAGGTTTGTGTAGAGGAAATAGCAAAACCATTACTGAATATCTATAATACCTCCTTTGAGACAGGAGTTTTCCCAGATAAATTAAAAACAGCTAAAGTTAGGCCCCTCCATAAAAAGGGACCCCAAGATGTGTTACAAAATTACAGACCAATTTCTATGCTATCAGCATTCTCCAAGATTTTGGAGAAGCTAATGTTCAATAGAATTAGTAATTTTTTAGAGAAAAATAAAATTCTCACAGATACACAACATGGTTTTAAGCGAGAAAAATCTACTAATCGGCAGTTTGCGCCCTAGTTGAAAAAATTATTGCTGCTATTGAAAAGAAAGGGAAATCAATAGGTTTGTTCCTTGATCTAACGAAGTCATATGATGTGATTGATCATGATATACTACTGAGAAAGTTAGAGGTGTATGGTATTAGAGGAATAGCAAATGCATGGTTTAAATCTTACCTATCGAATCGATCTCAAGTAGTAGAAATTAGCAACCTGAATAAAGAACATCTCAGTATAGAAAGATGTCAATCTACGCAGAGGAAGGTAGGACAGGGGATACCACAGGGATCTATATTAGGGCCTCTTCTTTTCTTGATTTATGTAAATGATCTCCCATTATGTGTCCAGGAGTCTGAAGTGGTGTTATTTGCTGATGATACAAACCTGCTGCTAAAAGCAAACAATGACAGAGATCTTCAGAAAAAAGTAAATGGGGATATAAGGAAATTGATATACTGGTTTGAGGTAAATAGACTGCTATTAAACACACAAAAAGCTGTTGCTATGAGTTTTCATTCGAGTCATCATAGAAATGTGGCAAAACCGCAAATAAAAATAGACAATGAAATCATAAAATATGAAGATCAAACTAAATTTCTGGGGATAATTATTACAGAAGATCTTAAATGGAGGATACATATAAATATGCTAACCAAGAAACTAAGTGTGGGATGTTACATATTGAGTACATTGAAAAGAGTGACGAGTGTGCAAGTTTTTAGAAGTGCTTATTTTGCATACATCCATAGTCATATAAGGTATGGAATAATGTTCTGGGGGGCATCAACAAAATCTGAAAAAGTTTTTCGGTTGCAAAAGCGGGCCATAAGAATAATGACTGGCGAATCAAGTAGATCTCCGTGCAGGGAACTGTTCAAAAGGTTAAGGATTATGACTGCACCAAGTATGTATATATTAGGAGTTATCCATCATATCAGACGAATAAGGCATCAGTTACCAGATAACCAAGAGATTCATTATCATAGTACAAGGCAGAAAGGAAATCTACATGTGCAATATTGCAGAACGAATCTAGCCAAAAACAGTGTAAATCATAATGGAATAAAACTGTATAATAGGCTACCCCTTAATATAAAAAATATTGAAAATGTAAATCTGTTTAAGAAAAAACTCAAATTGTACCTATTAGAGAATGCATTTTATTCAGTTATGGAATATGTAAATAAGCCTTACTAATTAAGGCAGTATGGATATGTGTGGTGACCCTAAATGCTGTGTGCATATGTGTATGTGAGTGTGTGTATGTGTGTGTGTCCTTTTAACTTATTGTTATATTCGTATGTAACTTATTGACGAGTCCATATCATGTATACATGATCTGAAGGATGAAATATATGAATATGAATGAATAAGCGCCGAGGATTGCTGTCAAAAGGTGTTGTTTTTCTTCACAACAACGCACGACCACGCACTGCAAATGTGACGAAAAACCTCCTACAGGGATTTGGCTGGGACGTGTTTGACCATCCTCCGTGTAGCCCTGACCTCGCTCCTAGCGATTTTCATCTGTTCTTACATCTCAAAGTCTTTCCTTGGCGGTCACCACTTCAACAATGGCGAAGAGCTGAAAGAAAATGTTTCCAACTTTTTGAAGACACAGGCGGCAAACTTCTATGAAGAAGGTATACAAAAACTTGTGCCACGCTATGACAAATGCCTGCAAAATTTCGGCAGTTATGTGGAAAAGTAGTTTAAGAGTTGTAGAATTTTGTGCAATAAATAAATATTCTGTATCTGTACACAATTTAATGTTATTACCAAACGGAACTTACTTTCTGGTCGTACCTCGTAATTACTAGTAGCAACTATTATGTCGATACTTAGAAAACTATTGTATGACATTACATGAGTGTTACATATAATACAATTAAAAAAAAGTACACACATATATATATATATATATATATATATATATATATATATATATATATATATATATATACATATACATATATATATATATATATATATGTAACACTCATGTAATGTCATACAATAGTTTTCTAAGTATCGACATAATAGTTGAATATGAGTGTTACAATAATACAATACAATAATACAATTAAAAAAAAGTACACATATATATATATATATATATATATATATATATATATATATATATATATATATATGTAACACTCATGTAATGTCATACAATAGTTTTCTAAGTATCGACATAATAGTTGCTACTAGTAATTACGAGGTACGTCCAGAAAGTAAGTTCCGTTTGGTAATAACATTAAATTGTGTACAGATACAGAATATTTATTTATTGCACAAAATTCTACAACTCTTAAACTACTTTTCCACATAACTGCCGAAATTTTGCAGGTATTTGTCATAGCGTGGCACAAGTTTTTGTATACCTTCTTCATAGAAGTTTGCCGCCTGTGTCTTCAAAAAGTTGGAAACATATATATATATATATATATATATATATATATATATATATATATATGTGTGTGTGTGTGTGTGTGTGTTTGTTTGTTTGTTTTTTTTTTTGTAGCTTTTTTTTGGATGTTAAAGCTGGGAATATTTCACCCTTTTTGCGTTTTTTTCATTCAATTTGCCACAGAACTTTAAACATGTAACTCTTTGCTAAATCTGAACTAAAACTTGTACAGGATCAACATTAATACTTCCTATTAATTTAATCCATTGAAATTCACACATAACAACGTTTGTAAAGTGAAACTTCCTTGATATAATAGTTTTTGCGTAGTTTCACTACTGATATGTTTCAGGGATAGAACAGTAATGAAATCAAATTAGAACCATATACATCAATGGGCAGTTGCTGTTATTATTATTATTATTATTATTATTATTATTATTATTATTATCATCATCATTATAACAATCGTTTTTTGTTGAAATCAAATCAGGATAAATAAGGGAGAACGCTATATTCAAAAGTCGACACGGACAGAACTTGTTAAGGAACATGTTTGCGCATGGTATGTTGGAGTAATCACCAATGGCATTTGTTTATATCATCACGCGGCGGCTCAGATTTCGTTAAGAAACAAGAGAATCAACAATCAACGCTCATATCGTGTGCCATAAACAATAAGGATTCATTGATTATCCTACTGCACAACATTAATAACATTTCAGCATCAGTAAAGCAGTAATGTTGTTATTAAATAAAACGGTTATATAAGAAGTGGTGTGGTGATACAGTGCCATGAATGTATTTCACATGTTAATGATACACAATCCGAATGTGCTGGAGAATAATGTGGTGAGATTAATTACAGAATAATATGCCGATTTATCAGTTACTAGCGTTCAAAGAAACGGCGGTGTTAAAACTCACCTTAAGAGGGAAAAGTCTAAACACTGTTACGGAAGATAGGCGATAGTTTGTAAAGTATGCAAATGCTTATAGATAAATGCTTAAAACATTGACACCAAGATCACGATTTACTTTACTTTAAGGGTAGTTTCCATAATTATCTGAGAGAAAAGCGAGCTTTGTTTGTGAAAAAAAACTTCATGAACGTTGTAATCAAGCTGTTAAAGTTGTGTAAGGTAGTATTGAAGATTGGAATATTTTAACCTGAAGTGCATCGTCAGCTGTGAAGGCGAGCTATGCATTCATTTACAACAGGTTCACCTCCCTGATAATGTTGACGTATGGTAAACAGTGAAGGTGACGGTTCGTGTTCAGATTTCTCGGAACATGTCGCGCTCAGTTCTTGACTTAAACCAGAGTCATCGAAGTATTTTCTCAACAAACGTTCGAAGGATGGATTTCATCTGCAAACAGAATGGTTAGTGTCTTATACACAAATTAACATTTCATTTCCACTGATAGCTTTTATTATACACCAGTGGCGGATCATGGTCAGCAACTTAGGTACACCGCTCCTTTTATCATCGTTTTTCTTAGTCTATAACACTATAAAATATTAGTCATCCCTCGTTATATGCGATCTCATTTTACGCGTTTTCACTTAAAGCGATTTAAAAATGCTGATTTTAATATTGTACAAATGACATAAATAGATGCATCTGTTTAAAACTATTTTTTCATGTTTATCCTGAAACAGCTCATATCATTATCACATTCACTTTACGCGTTTTTTGTGTTACGTGATAATTCATGAGAACCAATGCAAGGGACATCTGTGTACGTAAGTTATTGTTAATTTTAGCAGTAGTACTTGCCAGTTTACTGGAATACTAACTCCAACCGACCAGATTTCTTCAGAAATAGTTTCATAACAGCCCGTTGCGGACCTGCAGTGAGATTTCACTCGATTTAAAGTGGAAAATTGTCGTTCAACAGAAGCTGTAGTTGCTGGTACAGTTAGAATTAGACAAGCTAATTTGTAAACTTCATGCATAGCCCACATCAGATCTCTTTCGTTCATAATTTTCACTATTTTACCAACTGACTTTCCTTCAAAATCTTTATTTCCAGAAGAGTACAGAACAATAAGTTCATTCTTCAGACGTACCGAATCAAAATTTGAGTCATAGGTGTCCAACAATTTTGAGCAATGGTGAACAGAAAAAGACGTTTTGTAATTTTTTTAATTTTGAGGAGTCAAGGAGAGCAAAGAAATAAAAACTTTCGTAGTCGGAAAAGCTATTTTGTATTTGATAGAGCACATTATCTAAAATTTCATTGATTATCCTACTGAAATGTTTTGAGGAGGAAGACAGTATTCAATCGAGTCAAACAAATAAAGAAAACCTTATGCTTTAACCAATGTCAGGTTCCCAATCAACATTGTTTTCTGGTTCTGTCAGGAATTCAGAGAATATAATCAGGTTATTTCGTTGCTCTTGTACAGTGTTGACAAGGCGTGAATTGAAGTTCCAGCGTGTTGGAGCCGCTTTTGGTAACTCTTTATTCATAAAAGCATGCAAAGTTAGTTCTTTTAGTGGAATGAGAAAAGAAATTAGGGAGCCATGATAGAGTTTGAAAAATTCTGCACTTATCAATACATATCGCTACCATTGCAGAACCAAATTCAGAATATGACAGTAGCAGTGAACAAATAATGCCTGTGGAAATGCCACTTTTACTTTAGATTGCCGACCGCCTAATCGACCAGACATTACGGCCGCACCATATGTCTGAGCGACAAATTTCTTACAAATATTAAATTCTTCAACTGTTGTTAACTACATGGTTGTAAAGTGCCGCAGTGTCTGTATTGACGTCTGTAAAGCCCATGAACCTTTCTTGAACTTCCCCCGATTTGTCCACATAGCGTGAAATGGTAGAGAGTTGGGATTTGTTCACTATGTCTGAACACTCGTCTAGAGGAATAGCCAAGCGGATGCAAGTTCTTTTGTTACACGTTAACCAAAACACCCCTAACAGCTTCGATTAAATCATTTTTAATGGATGAGGAAGTGCCCCGGAAGCCTGTAGCATTTTTTAAATGATCATTTAAAAGTTGATCATACATACTGAGTAAATCCAATGTTTCTACGTAATTATCTCTATTAAAGGAACTTTCTGACTCTCGTGTCCTCTAAAAGCTAACTCCTGCTTCCCTAAGTGACAAACAACATCAATGAGTCTATTCAACATTTCTGTTATTTTTTACCATTTCATTATCCTTTGAAATTTGTGATGATTTCTGAGCATTTAGCTGCAGTCTATTCGCCTATTGCCAAAATTACAGAGCGTGAATGCACAACATATGTGATTTTTTTGTTTTTCATGCTTAATTAATGAACCAGTTAGGGAAACTATATTGTCGAATCCTTCTTGAGACCACGTGGTACTGCTTTTGTCGTTACTAAAAAGAAGACATGGCCAGCAATAAAGTTAGTTTAATTTGGGGCAACCAGTTAATCATTTGTACCTAGAATAATTGCTAATGAGAAATGTCTGTTATACTCTCGTTTTCTGTCTCGACATTTCGCAATCAGACCTGGTAGTTTGGAGTGGGCCTGATGTTTTTTTATTTTAAGTTTTTCAGAAAATGCAAAACTCCGACATCCAGTTTTTAACACATGTTCTACTATACAGTTACGAGAACCACTAGATTCAGTAACATTTACATCGGTCATTTTCGCAAAAACTTACAAGCAAAACAACATTAATACAGACTAAAAACGATTGTCAGTCGCATAATTTAGCGGTGCATTTCGACAGCTAACGGCTGGCAACTAATCTTCCTTCACCCTCGGAGAATTGGGAGTGCGTGGCAACCGCTTTAACTTGCGATGGAGTAGATGCGCGCGCACACCAGTGCTGGCATTGCCTAGAGCGGAGAATGCTGGGAGCATGGTTATCGTTTTAACTTGCGGTGAGACAAATGTGCGCGGACAATTTAATCGCACAAACTTGCGATTATTTCGTATTTAGTTGAAGTGACATAACAAAATTCTGATTATTTTGCATGTTTATTGAGAGTCGTTTTGAACCCTCTCAAGTTTAGTACACCGGCGGTGTATAGGAGAATTCGCCACTGGTACACACTAATTTTAGTCTGTCTCATACGTAGTGTAGGAGTAACATACTAGCCTCTAGTTCTCAAGGTCGCGGGTTCAAACCCGGCTCCTTTTCTCAGAGGTAAAACTTCCTTCCTTCATAAGAGAAGCAAAGTCATTGATGCCGTGTTGTAGACTTAACGGCACGTAAAAAAAACAAAAAAACAAAAAAACAAAAAAAAAAAACAAGCCTGATAGAGGCCTCAGAGCAATATTAAACGGTCTTTCACGCATTCTTGGGAGATACTGAACTTAAATATCAAGTTTGGTATTCGACGGTCTTTTCATTTTTGAGCTATGCTGTCCACAGACACATACACACACATACACACACACACACACACACACCCACATATGGTGCTTTTTCTGAATTTTTTTTTTGATTCAGGGGACCCAAAACATGTGTTTCCGGTGAAATCTCAGTATCGAATTTTTGGGTGGAATGCAATACCTTCTCTATACACTATGTACCTTGTACGTGTAGAGAAAGTAAAATCTGATGTGTTTCACTCACATGACTTTCTCTACATCTTTGCAACAAATTATTGTTCAAAAGCTTATGCATTTATTTACTTCATGCTAATCGAGAAAAAATTAGCAGAAATAGTCTTAATACTTGCTTCCTTGTAAGTGATGCGAAATAAGGAAGTATCATAGGCTAAAGTGATAGTCAAAAGCTGGTTGCTATTTGACTGAGTTCTTTTGTTTGTGTGGACAGGAGTTGACAAATTCCTGTATGAGAAAAGTGTAAGTTTTTCAAAGCTGAAACCAATAACATGGAATATCTCAAAAACGATCAATTCCGGGATCAATTATGTGTTTTAATGTGCTCTACATTTTGTGTGTGGTAATTTTTTGTCCTGTTACGGTTTAGCAGTTATGCAAAATTCCGTAAAATTCATCCAGATTAAAGTAGTCTTCAGAAGCATTTTCCAGAAAATACAAGATAGACATTTTATTTGTGAGATAAATATCTTTAATATGCAAAATTTTAATCAAAATCGTTGGAGCCATTTTTGAGAAAATAAAAAATTTCAATAGAGTTCCACAAGGGCAGTTAGTGGTGGGGGGGGTACTTGAAAACCTTCGTGTCGCATCCTTGGAAGATACCAAACTTAATACCAAGTTTGGCATTAATGGTCTTTTCGTTTTTGAGCTATGCTGTCCACACACACACACACACACTCACACGCTCACACGCACACACACACACACACACACACACACACGGTCATTTTTCTAAAAATGCTTTTTTTTTTATTAAGGAGGTCTTAAAACATGTATTTCCGGTGAAATCTCTGTATCGAATTTTTAGTTGCATTACAATACCTACCTTCTCTATACACTATGTTCATAGCACGTGTAGAGAAAGTAAAATTTATATAGAGTTTCCTTCATTTGTTGCATTTCCCAATGTTAATTTTGCATCTGTAATTATGATAGCACTGGTTAGGGTCCCTTGCCCAGGGTTACGGGTGAAATCCAAAACGAAGAACGGAAACCTGAAACTGTTGGAGTGGCAGCCTCACGCTCAAGGAAAATTGAGAGCCCATGACAAAGACCCTAGCGGATGGGGTACCTCTCTCCTTGAGGTTAATACAAGAGAGAAGCAGGTCCAAATGCTTGAAGATGACACCCCCGCCATCTGACTTACTCGGCTGTAGGCTGGTTACCTCCGCTGAGCAAATTTAATCAAACTCTCAATCCCCAAGGAAATATCCGGCCAAATATATTCTAAAATTGTTTAGTACCGTTGTCACAATGGTAACCCCGAATAGGGGAAGCTGAAAGTTGACAAAGTCTATTATTATTATTATTTTTATTATTATTATTCCTCCAGCGTGTGTATACTGGCGCAACAGACCTGGACATGTGAACATCTTAATGAGAGCTAAAGCAAGTCGTATATGTTGTTACCAGAGAAGCAGCTCAAAGTTTTGCTCGCTGTGACTGTGAGTAAACAAAGTAACCACAGCACGAACTCCAAGTAAGCTAGGCTCGGCAGCTGGGCTGGCGGTCGGGGCCATGATTCCAGAAGTTTTGCGCCCGGTATACTAATTTTGTTAGCTAAGGATTCTAAAGTTGTAAATAAATGTTTATCTCTTATTAGTTCGTAAATATCCTTATAGGTCGGTTCATTCTCTTGAGCCGTGAACGAAGTGTATTTTGCGCATTCAAAGAGAACGTGTTCCGGGCTGTCTTGTTTAGAACATTTGTACTCTATACATAGTACATAGAGAAGGTATTGTATTGCACCCAAAAATTCGTTACCGGAAATACATGTTTAGGGAGCTCCTGAAACCAAAAGAATCTGATGTGCTCCTTTCACATGACTTTCTCTACAGCTCTGTAACAAATTATTGTTAATACGCTTGTTCTTCTATTTACTTCATGCTAATTGAGATAAACATTAGCAGAAATGGTTTTATTGCTTTGTTCCTTAAAGCTATAAGAGAAATAAGGGGATACACTAAGCTAAGCCAAAGTTCAAATGCTTTAAAATGTGGTTGCTATGGGATAGAAATACGATTCTTTGCGTGGCGAAGAGTTCACAAGTTCCTTTCTCAGTAAAGTGTATTTCAAAACTGAAATCAATAACAAGGAATATGTTAAAAGCGGTCAACTCTAGGAAAAAATGCATTTAACATAAATTGCATGTTTTAACCAGCTCTACATTTTTTGTGTGGTAAGTTTTTGTCTATCTCTTGCGGTTTACCAGTTATGCAACATTCCGCAAAATTCATCCTGAATATACATGTCTTTAGAGGCTATTCCCAGAAAATTTAAGATACACATTTTATTTACCATGTAAATATCTTAAATATCACAATCGTTATAGCCATTTTTGAGAAAATAAACTTTTTCGATTTTTTTTCCATATAAAAGGTAGTTGGGGTGGGGGGATTTTCTTGAAAATATTCGTGTCGCATCCTTGGAAGATACTGAACTTAAATAACAAGTTTGGTATTTCACGAACTTTTCGTTTTAGAGCTATGCTGTCCACAGACACACACATTGATCTTTTTCTAGAAATGCTTTTTTTTTTATTCAGGGGGTCCCAAAACATGTATTTCCGGTGAAATCTCGATATCGAATTTTTGGGTGCAACATGATACCTTCTCTATACACTATGTACTTCTGTAGAGAAAGTAACAAACATTCTATGTTGTGTGTCTGTGGGCATTATAGCTCAAAAATGATAAGTCCGTTAAATACCAAACTTGATATTTAAGTTCAGTATCTCCCAAGAATGCGACACGAAGATTTTCAAGAAAATCCCCCACCCCAACTACTCTTTACATAAAAAAATTTCGAAAATGTTTAATTTCTTAAAAATGGCTCTAACGATTTCGATTAAAATCTCTTATATTATTTAAGATATTTACCTGACAAATGAAAGCATATCTTGAACTTTATGGGACTAACCTCTAAAAACCTGTTTATTCTTGATTTTACTTTCTCTAGCCCCATATGTACAATGTACATAGGGATAGAGAAG
This sequence comes from Hymenopus coronatus, assembly GCA_030762935.1. Lineage (NCBI taxonomy): Eukaryota > Metazoa > Arthropoda > Insecta > Mantodea > Hymenopodidae > Hymenopus > Hymenopus coronatus. The sequence goes on from CM060882.1 coordinate 166,689,166, forward strand.
GTATTGTAATGCACCCAAAAATTCGATACCGAGATTTCACCGGAAATATATGTTTTTGGGTCCCCGGAATCAGAGAAAAGCATTTTTATAAAAAGGTCCGTGTGTGTGTGTGTGTCTGTCTGTCTGTCTGTCTGTGTGTGTGTGTGTCTGTCTGTGTGTGTCTGTGGACAGCATAGCCCCAAAACGAAAAGACCGCTAAATATCAAACTTGGTATTTAGGTTTAGTATATTCCAAGGATGTGACACGAAGATTTAAAAAAAAATCCCCCTACTAAGAACTACCCTTTACATGGAAAAAATTTCGAAAATTGTGATGTTCTTAAAAATGGCTCTAACGATTTTGATTGAAATCCCGTATATTAAAGCTATTTATGTCCGAAATAAAATGTACATCTCGAATTTTTGGGGACTAGCCTCTGAAGACCTCTTTATTCTGGATGCATTTTGCTTAACTGCTAAACCGTAAGAGATAGAAAAAAACTCACTGCACAAAAAATGTGCATCACGACAAAACACACAATTTATGTCCTTTACGTTTTTGTTGTGGAGGTAACCATTTCCGGGATATTTCTTGTTATTGGTTTCAATTTTGAAGTACTTATACTTTTCTCAGACAGGAAGTGTCCGCTTTTCTTTTATTCTACTCCTGGCCAAGCAAAGAAGTGATTTGTGATGACAATCGCTTAAGGATAGATTTTAAAACATTTGACAATCACTTTAGCATAGCACATTTCCTTATTCTCTTCTACTTATTAGGAACCAAGTAGGTAATAAGAAAATTCTGCTAATATTTATCTCGATTAGCATTGTGTACAAAGAAGAATAATCTTTTGTAGGAGGTTTGTAGAGCAGCTAGAGAAAGTTATATGAATGTAACATCAGGTTTTTACTTTCTCTAGTCGCCCTCCGTGTGTAATAGTTACCATGCTGACTTCATATACCCAAGGTCGCGGGTTCAAACCCGGCGGAGGACGGTGTATTTTTTCGGGTGTAAAAATGCTTAGCATGGCTTCCTTCGGAAGGGAAGTAAAGCCGTTGGTTCCGTGTCGTAGATTTACGGTACGTAAAAGAACCTCAAGCCTGATAGAGAGGCCTCTGAGCAAAATTAAGCGGTTTTTCACGCCCAATTTAGAATGGGACGCTGAGAACCACAGCAGTTAAAAGAGGTCCATAAATAATACGCCGTTTGCATTTTACTTTCTCCAGCCCAAAATGTACAATGTACATAGAGATAGAGAAGGTATTGTAATGCACCCAAAAATTCGATACCGAGATTTCACCGGAAAAATATATTTTGGGATCCCCTGAGTCCTAATTTTTTTTTTAAAAAAAAGGTCCGTGTATGTGTGTGTCTGTCTGTCTGTGTGTATCTGTCTGTGTGTATGTGTCTGTGGACAGCATAGCCCCAAAACGAAAAAACCATTAAATACGAAACTTGGTATTTAGGTTTAGTATCTTCCAAGGATGCGACACGAAGATTTTCAAAAAGATCCCCCTACCACAAACTACCCTTTACATGGAAACATTTTCGAAAATTTTGATTTTCTTAAAAATGACTCTAACGATCTGGATTAAAATCCCATATATAAAAGCTATTTATGTCCGAAATATAATGTTTATCTTGAATTTTTGGGGAATCACCTCTGAAGAGCTGTTTATTCTGGATGAATTTTGCTTAACTGGTAAACCGTAAGAGATAGAGAAAAAAAAAAAAACACTACACAAAAAATGTACGTCACGTCAAAACACACAATTTATGCCTTTACGTTTTTTTTTTTTTTTTTTTTTTTGTGGAGGTAACCGTTTCCGAGATATACCTTGTTATTGGTTTCAATATTGAAGTACTTAAACTTTTCTCAGACAGGAAGTGTCCATTTTTCTTTTGTTCTACTCCTGGCCAAGCAAAGAAATTATTTGCAATGACAATCGCATGACGATAGCTTTTAAAACATTTGACAATCACTTCAGCATAGCGCATTCCCTTATTCTCTCCTACTTATAAGGAATTAAGTAATAAGAACATTCTGCTAATATTTATCTCGATTAGCATTGTGTACAAAGAAGAATAATCTTTTGTAGGAGGTTTGTAGAGCAGCTAGAGAAAGTTACGTGAGTGTAACACATCAGATTTTGTTTTTAATTTTGCATAACTAGTAAACCGTAAGAGATAGGCAAAACTTCTGGACAAAGACTATAGAGCTCCTTAAAACGCACAATTTATGGCTTATGTATGTAGGAGAGCTCGGTGTAAATGCGTGATTACGAATATATGGTGCAAGTCATTTTCAGTTATCCTATACACGGTATTTTACGATCTTGGTGTAAACTTTTGTCGTATATCTTAACCAGTTTGGAATTCTACCTCTTGCGTATTATGCCGGCTACCAAGTAGCTTTGCGGAATTGCTAGATCTATCGGTCCGGCTTCCTTGAAGCTAGCTGTGCTTCTCATCTGATTATTAAACGTTACATAAAAATAAAAAAAAAAAAAAAATCTAATTTGTTGTATACAGCAGAAAAAAGTTAAGTTAAACGTGGATTTCTTCTTGCCGATCATTTTCTTTTCAGGAATTAGCTACCCAACTTCTTTCTAAGTTTCATCTCGCGCACAATGAATAATTTACCGCACATTTCAATTTCTCACACATTAACGTTAAATCAGCTATTGGAAATGTTCGATAAACTATTCATTGGTGCGTGAGATGGGACTTCGAAAGAACTTTGGTAGATAATTCCTGCGTTGAATACACGTGGGAAAGGAGGGTCCATATCGCATGCTCTGTCGGTATAGAAGTGGTTATATTATCGACACAAGTTAGTTGTAACAACACCCATACAAAAGGTTTGAAAAAACGCCCTATTCGACCCCTTACCACCACCACCACCACCACCACGGAGTCGACAATCTAGTAATCTATGTTGTAAACCCACAGATTGGATAACCTAGAACAAGTGGTCGGCCCGTAGCCAGGCAAGAGCGTGAAGAAGATATGAAATGAATGATAGGAAAGGTAATAGTGGAGCAACTGGTGGAATGAATGGCGGGGGAAACTGAGGACCCGGAGAGTAAACCCGCCCAGACGCCGCTTCATTCACCACCACAAATCTCACATGCGGGCGCTTGGGATCGAACCCGGGCCGCCTAGGTGGGAAGAGAGCGATCTAACCACTTGACCATTGCGCGCCTAAGGTGTATTACTAGACTTAAAAATCCTTGATTGTGACAAGAACAATGATAGTTTTCAATGGTGCAGTACAAAAATATACACCAAATAAATAAAAAAATCTAATGTGTTCCATTCACATGACTTTCTCTACATCGCTGTAACAAATTGTTGTTAAAAAGTTTATGTTTCTATTTACCTCATGCTAATTGAGAAAAATAGTAGAAATATTCCTAATACTTGCTTCCTTGTAAGTAGAAGCGAAATAACGGAGTACCATAGGTTAAAGTGATAGTCAAAAGCTGGTTGCTATGTGACTGAAGTTCCTTTGTTTGTATGGACAGGAGTTAACAAATTCCTGTATGAGAAAAGCACAAGCTTTTCAAAGCTGAAACCAACAAGGAATATCTCAAAAACCATCAGCTCGACGAAAAAAAATTATATAACATAAATTGTGTGTTTTAATGTGCTCTACATTTTTTGTGTGGCAGGTTTTTCTCCATCTCTTACGGTTTAGCAGTTATGCAAAATTTCGTACATTCATCCAGAATAAAGTAGTCTTCAGAGACTATTCCCAGAAAATGCAAGATATGCATATTATTTGTCAGGTAAATATCTTTAATATATGGGATTTTAATCAAAATCGTTAGAGCCATTTTTAAGAAAATGAAGATTTTGAAAAAAGTTCCACATAAAGGGTACTTGGGGGTGGGGGATTTTCTTGAAAATCTTCGTGTCGCATCCTTGGAAGAAACAAAATTTAAATACCAGGTTTGGTATTCAACGGTCTTTTCGTTTTTGAGCTATGCTGTCCACAGGTACAAACACACACACACACACACACACATACACACGGACCTTTTTGTAAAAATCTAATGTATTCCATTCACATGACTTTCTCTACATCTCTGCAACAAATTATTCTATTTATCGAGAAAAAATCCGATGTGTTCCATTCACATAACTTTCTCTACTTTTGTGTAAAAAATTATTGTTAATAAGCTCATCCATCTATTTACTTCATGCTAATCGAGAAAAAATTAGCAGAAATAGTCTCAATACTTGCTTCCTTGTAAGTACAAGCGAAATATGAGAGTATCATAGGTTAAAGTGAAGTCAAAAGCTGGTTACTAGATGACTGAAGTTCCTTTGTTTGTATGGACACGAGTTGACAAATTCCTGTATGAGAAAAGTACAAGTTTTTTTAAATCTGAAACCAAAAACAAGAAATATCTAAAAAAACGACCAACTACTCGAAAAAAATTTATATAACATAAATCGTGTATTTTAATGTGCTCTACATTTTTTGTGAGTTAAGTTTTTGTTCATTTCTTACGGATTAGCAGTTATGCAACATTTCGTAAAATTCATCCAGAATGAAGTAGTCTTCAGAGGCTATTCCCAGAAAATCCAAGATATACATATTATTTGTCAGGTAAATATCTTCAATATACGACATTTTAATCAAAATCGTTAGAGCCATTTTTGAGAAAATCAAAATTTTCGAAAAAAAGTTCCATGTAAAGGGTAGTTGGGTGTGGGGGGATTTTCTTGAAAATCTTCGTGTCGCATCCTTGGAAGATACCAAACTTAAATAGCAAGTTTGGTATTTAACGGTCTTTTCGTTTTTGAGCTATGCTGTCCACAGCACGCAGACACACACACACACACACACACACACACACACACACACACTAACACCCACGGACCTTTTTCCAATGTTTTATTCAGGGGACTCAAAACATGTATTTCCGGTGAAATCTCGGTATCGAATTTTTGGGTGCATCACAATACCTTCTCTATACATTATGTACATAGTACGTGTAGAGAAAGTAAACATTAGCAGAAATAGTCTTACTACTTGGTTCCTTGTAAGTAGAAGCTAAATAAGGAAGTACCATAGGTTAGAGTGATAGTCAAAAGCTGGTTGCTATGTGACTGAAGTTCCTTTGTTTGCATGGACAGAAGTTGACAAATTCCTGTATCAGAAAAGTGTGTTTTTCAAAGCTGAAGCTAAAAACAAGGAATATCTAAAAAACGATCAACTCCAAGAAAACAAATTATATAACATAAATTGTGTGTTTTAATGGGCTCTACATTTTTTGTGTTTTAAGTTCTCGTCCATCTCTTATGCTTTAGCAGTTATGCAAAATTCCGTAAAATTCATCCATAATAAAGTAATTTTCGAAGGCTATTCCCAGAAATTCAGGATATACATTTCGTTTGTCAGGTAAATATCTTTAATATACATATTTTAATCAAGTTCGTTAGAGCCATTTTTAAGAAAATCAACATTTTAGACTTTTTTTCCATTTAAAGGGTAGTTTGTGTTGGGGGGATTTTTTTTTTTTTTTTTTTTTTTTTGGAAATCTTCGTGTCGCATCCTTGGAGGATACCGCGCGCGCACACACACACACACACACACACAGCATTTTTCTAAAAATGTTTTTTTTTTTTTTGGATTCAAGGAGGCTCAAAACATATATTTCCGGTGAAATCTCAGTATCGAATTTTTGGGTGCAATACAATACTTTATACATTGTACGTAGTACGTATAGAGAAAGTAAAAATGTGTTGTTTTTTTTTAGATTCAGGGGAACCCAAAACATATATTTCCGGTGAAATTTCGGCATCGAATTTTTGGGTGGAATGCAACACCTTCTTTATACACTATGTACATTGTAGTACGTGTAGAGAAAGTAATGAATACACGCTTATTGTATAACAGTGTAAAATAATAGTCAATTCAGCAATGTTGTAGAGCTATTTAGTTTGCGAGGAATTTTAACTTGACTTATACTGTTCCGCAACGGAGAGATGTGCACGGAATGTTTTATCTCTCTCGCTTTGTAAACAGCGACAGGAACAATGAATGTGTGCGACAGGCTGTATTCTGGGCTCTAGATCCCTGCACGATGAGGTGAGGGGAGAGGGGAAAGCGATATCTGGTTACCCAGGGAGCTGCTATGCAGTCATCATTCTTGCAGATGTGTATTAACCTAGCATAGCCTACTTAGCATAATAAGGTGCAGAAATAGTTCAGTGTTGTAAGATTTTCTATTCTTTTCACCATATTTGAAGTTAAGAAATGTACGGTAGTGCATTCTGAATGGCGTAAAATCATAAGTAGCGTTATACATAAATGTGATGAAGAAGCTCTGAATAAACAGTATTTATATCCAGTGTCACAAGCTACACAACGGGCTGCATATTATACTTGTGTTTCCGTGTCAACGATAAAGAGAATTCGTAACGTAAAGAGAAGAAAGAGCTGCGTCAACAGGAGAAAATGGTGTATTGAGCACTTCTGGAAAAAGAAGAAAAACTAGACCTGAGCATACTGTTGTGCAAATCAATCACTTTAATGCTACCATTACACGAAGAATAATAAGGTTAACTCATTTTATATTTGTTTAAAAAAAATGTCAATGTCAAAGAGTGTGTGTTTTAATGAAATCTATATGTTTTGTGTAGTGAGTTTCTGTCATTCTCTTACAAGTGTCATCCAGAATGAAGAAGTCTTTAGAGGCTATTCGTAGAAAATTTAAGCTCTACATTACGTTTGCCAGAAAATATCTTAAACGTATGGTATTTTAATAAAATCGTTAAAGCTAATTTTGATAAAATAAAACTTTTCGAAAACATGTCACATATACCTACAGGGTGAAGGGGATTTTGTTGAAAATCTTGGTGGGACATCCTTGGAGGATTTTGAGCTTAAATATCAAGTTTAGTATTTAACGAGCGTTTCGTTTCTGAGGCTATGCCGCCCCCCCCCCCCCCACACACACACAAAATTAATCTTCTCTTCTTCTTCAGAATAGAAACAGCGTGTTCAGAATTGGACAGAAAATTAGATGGTCACTAATCTGTTAAGGTAGGCTGCATGTTATTCTTCAATACCGTTTCTATCTGCTGGTGTCACCTTATCTGTACTTATGTGTGTGTTTGAGTACGCATTCCTATCACGGTTCACGTGCTGGGAACACAACTATAACCATCCATATTGTTAAGCTTAGCATATTCGGAAACAATACTTGGTAATCGTATATTTATTTGTACGCGTGATCGCATTCATTCCATAATTAAGACAAATTCAAAATTTGCGTGGAAACGTTCTTATGTGAAATAAAAAATGAACCCAGCAATTCGCAAACTTGACATTCAGGCACGAAGAATCGCTTACAATGTAATAAAATATTGTGATGAAGAGAAGCATAGTGGTTTTAAGATACCAGTTGATAAACCAACAGAAAGAGCTGGCAAATTGTTAGGTCTGAGCAGGTCGACAATAATTAGATTACGCAGAGAAGCAAAGGAAGGCCAAAGGAGAGGTAATATATCATTAAAGAAAGAAAAAAATAAAGTGAGAAATGTTGCATACTGGGATTATTACGACTAAGGTAAGGGCAGCGTTCATTAGGCTTTCATTGAAGGAGCATTGATGTTCGAACCTGTGTTTAACGTGGCAACAGGATAAAGAGTTTGGCTTCACTCCCAAACTTAGAGGTAGGTAATTGTAGCTAAATACTAATGAATCCGGTGATTCTTATATCCAGCGTAATCCTGAAGGAGTAAGGAACATATTAGCAGATGATGTTGCTCCGACGAAGTCATTTTACCCGCCCTTGTTTGCGAGATTAATTATACACAGCAAAGTAACGCCATCTGTGAAAATGTCGCTAACATGAAAATCCGCAAGTTTTGATCATTCGCCGGTGTTTAAGCATCATGCATCCTACGGTTATGCCATGGTTCATTTGGTTTAGCTTCATAGATCCCTTGGCTCGTTGCTTTTCCGATAATCATATCCATTATAATCCAGATGTAAGGAATAGAATCAAGAATAAGTAGAGTGGAATAGACAACCAGCGGCTGCGGAGCAACGACAGGGCGTAGCTGAGACGGATCCGTAAAGCTAAATCCCAAGGACATAGACGAACACATGTGTGCTATTTTATTATTAAAATGTGGGGAATACACATTAATAAAACTATTTCAGTAGTATATTTTGAGTTTTAATGTGTTCATAGCCTTTTCTGTTTCATATATTCCTTACTCCTTAAGTATGCTAAAAGTGCCAAAAGTATAAGTCAATGTTGCCAAGCTGTGAAAGTCAGCTGTTTGTGATAATTCGGGTGGGTGTAGGTCTCAGATTCCTTGTGTATGTCATGGTTCAGTGGGGTTTAGCATGATATATCCCTCAGCTATGTCCTGTCATTGCAGCTGTGGGTGGTTTACTCAACTCCTCTCCTAAAACAATCTCTTGGGTACACTCTACTGCTTAGGGTTCTCAATCCCTTGGCTAAGTTTTGCGGCTTAGGGCCCTCTGCCCTTGGTTAAGCTATGTGGCTTCTTCCACAGTGCTCAGATGGTGTTTTGGTAACACACAGAAAGTCAGGTACAGAGGAAGCAATGATCCCATAATGTCTTGGGTGGGATGTGCATTATTTTCATATTGTGTCTGTTGTGTTTGAGAAACAGAGTGACAAAAGTGAAAATTTGTGGTTATAAACACATTAACATAACTCCATGGCACGACAGCTCACGGGGAACCTTGGCCTACCGCCCGGCCGCTGCGTCCCCCATCTCGGTCCACTACAGACGTCTTGGATGGGGTGCAGTATTGGAGGGTGAGACGTGGTCAGCGCCTCGTTATAAACACATTGTAACTTAAAATATATTTGAATAAGTGTTTAAATTAGTGTGCATTCCCCATATTTTGATAACAAAATTTTGTGTATCTATAATGGATATTGCCATTCCGAGTGGTTCCAAGGATCGAAAGTTTCTCCAGAATGAATTCTTTGAGGGGGATTCAAGAGTGGATATGCAAGTGATTATGCTTTTTTTACTTTCTATACTCCTACTATGTATATAGTGCATAGAGAAGGTATTGTATTGTACCCAAAAATATGACACCAAGATTTCACCAGAAATATATGTTTGAGACTCCCTGAATCCAAAAAAAGCATTTTTAGAAAAATGTCCATGTGTGTGTGTCTGTGGGCAGCATAGCTCAAAAATGAAATAACCGTTAAATACCAAACTTGGTATTTAAGTTTGGTGTCTTCCAAGGATGCAACACAAAGATTTTCAAGGAAATCCCCCACCTCCAACTACCCTTTACATAAAAAAATGTTCAAACATTTTGATTTTCTCAAAATGACTAATGATTTTGATTAAAATCTCTTATATTAAGATATTTACTTGAAAAAAGTCGGATGTGTTCTATTTATATGACTTTCTCTACATATTTGCAACAAATAATTGTTAAAAAGCTCTTACTTCTATTTACTTCATGCTAATCGAGAAAACATTAACAGAAATAGTCTTATGACTTGTTTCCTTGTAAGCAGAAGCGAAATAAGGGAGTACCATTGGTTAAAGTGACAGTCAAAAGCTGGTTGCTATGTGATTGAAGCTTCTTTGTTTGTATGGACAGGAGTTGACAAATTCTTCTGTGAGAAAAGTATGTTTTTCATAGCTGAAAACAAAAATAATAAAAAAGTATCTTAAAAACGATCAACTCCAAGAAAAAAATGTATATAACATAAATGTGTGTTTTAATGTGCTCTAATGTGCTTTTCTGTGTGGTAAGTTTCTGTCCATCTCTTACAGTTTAGCAGTTATGCAAAAATCCATAAAATTCATCCAGAATAAAGTAATCTAGTAAAGTAGAGGCTATTCCCAGAAAATTCAAGATACACACTTTATTTGACATGTAAATATCATTAATGTATGACATTTTCATCAAAATCGTTAGAGCCATTTTGAGAAAATCAAAATTTTCGAAAAATGTTCCATGTAAAGGGTAGTTGGGGGAGGGGGAATTTTCTTGAAAATGTTTGTGTCGCATCCTTGGAAGATACCAAACCTAAATATCAAGTTTGATTTTAACGGTCTTTTCATTTTTGAGCTATGCTGCCCACAGACAGACAGACAGACATACACACGAACATTTTTCTAAAAATGCTTTTTTTGGGTTCAGGGGGTCTCAAAACATATATTTCTGATGAAATCTCAGTATCAAATTTTTGGGTGCAATACAATACCTTCTCTATACACTATGTACATAGTACGTATAGAGAAAGTAATAAAATGTATATGTTGAATTTTCTGGGAATAGCCTCTGAAGATCTCTTTACTCTGGAAGATTTTATTGAATTTTGCATAACTGGTAAACCATAAGAGAAAGACAAAAACTTATTGCACTAAGACATAGATCTCGATAAAGCACCAATTTATGTCATATACATTTTTTTTGTGGAGCAGGCTGTTTTTGAGATATTCCTTGATATTGATTTCAGTTTTAAAATACTTGAAATATTTCTGCTTCGGGCATTTGTCAACTCATGGCCGCACAAAGAAACTGATTTCAATCCCATAGCAACCACTTTTTAAAAATGTTAACTATTGGTTAAGCCTAGTGTAATTCCCTTCTGCTTACAAGCAACTAAATAATAAGACTGTTTCTGCTAATGTTTTAACATGAAATAGAAGAATAAATTTATTAGAAATAATTTGTTACAGAGATGTGAATGAAACACATCAGATTTTTTAAACTTAATCCTTATTTGGTTATACTTCACTAGAAAATATGTAAACAATGTTGAAGGTATATTTTAAAAACAGATTTCCCAAAGATGCGTTTTTCCACAGTTTTATGGCCTGTGTGCCAAAGGCAACCAGAAAATAGGTACCTGTTCTACAAGAAATTAAATGCAGGTATGCTAAGCATAACACAAACTGCGAGTTGATATGCCAGTTTTGTAAATATTATTGAAGCCGTAATAAGAGTTCTAACTTTCCTGGTGGCATAAATCTTCGAAATTCTCTCGGGCTTCCAGCCAGGTGTAGTTTTTCTTTTTAATGTTTTGGGAGCACACATTGTTCCCATCTTCAGGGTTACTGAATGAATTGAACTGATATGGTCTTCTTATATAAATATGTTCGTTAGTTCCATGCGGGCCAATCAGCACGCAGAGGCATGGCCGGTGAGGTGGAATGGAGCACAGACGTGAAAGAAAACATTGCAATTCAGAAGACTCTTCTGAGGGTCTGATTTGTGTTTCTCTGCTGGCTTTTTTGCAGGTCTAAGGCCAGTTTCCAAGCACTGCTCAATTGTAATCCTGAATCTCTATTGAGATTGCATATTTCCGAGGTGATAGCCAGTGCTTCTTTTACCCATTGTGGCCAATATCCAGTCTCCTTGGAAATGTTGCCCTCCGTGGTGTAATGGTTACCATGTTAACCTCATATACCCAAGGTCGTGGGTTCAAACCTGGCGGAGGACGATGGATTTTTTTGGGTGCAAAAATCCTTAGCATGGTTTCCTTCGGAAGGGAAGTTGCTCCCGTGTCATAGATTTACGGCACGTAAAAGAACCTCAAGCCTGAAATAGAGGCCTCTGAGCAAAATTAAGCGGCCTTTCACACCCAATTTAGAATGGGACACTGAGAACCACTGTAGTTAAAGAGCGTCCATAAATAACACGCCTTATACATTTCCTTGCATAACTGGTAAAAAGTTGGCCTTTTGGCCATTTGGTAATTTTCAAAACAATGTTCCACCAGACCTGATTTTTCAGGTTGCATATGACGGATGTTTACTTCATGTTCTTTGATCCTGGTGGCTATTCTTCCAGTTTGCCCAATGTAGGGGGCCCCGCATTCGCATGGGATCCAGTAGACCCCTGGCATTCTCAGTCCCAGGTTGTCTTTGACCGATCTGACTAGATTTCTGATTTTGGGTGGAGGGATATGTATTGTTTTGATAATACTTCATAGCGTGCCAGTGTAGGAGATACGTGCAATAGCCATTGGCTTTTCTGCTGTTTGTGAAGTGATGTCAGGAAGTTTCTTATGTGTGGCCCTAGAGATGGAGGCTTTGATGACGTGTGCTGTATAACCGTTCTGACGGCATGTGTAACTGAGGTGTTTGAATTCTTTTAGTAAATGGTCTTGGTCACAAATGGCGACCGCTCTGTGTGTGAGAGTGTTAAGTGCACTGGTTCTATGGGACTTATGATGGAAACTGTCTGCATTGAGATATAAGTCTGTATGGGAAGCCCGAGAGAACTTTGAAGATTATTGAAGCTATCCAAAAGCAGTTCAACATCCCAACTCCTTTACAATGGAGCTACCCACTACAATAGCTAGAAGGTTGCTGTAGAGTAAGTGAGCATTGTGTTCTTCAGATAGGCGTTTTTGATTTCCCTGCATGTGACATCAGAAGCTGAAATATAACTGACATATCATAAAGCTCTTGAAAAAATCTGATGTGTTCCATTCACTGACTTTCTTTACATTTCTGCAACAAATTATTCTTAAAAAGCTTATATTCTATTTACTTCATGCTAATCAGTAAAACATTAGCAGAAATAGCCATTTTACTTGCTTCCTTGTAAGTAGAAGCGAAATAAGGGAGTACCATAGGTTAAAGTGATAATCAAAAGCTGGTTACTATGTCACTGAAGTTCCTTTGTTTGTATGGACATCAGTTGACAAATTCCTGTATGAGAAAAGTTTTTCATAGCAGAAACCAAAAACAAGGAACGTCTCAAAAACGACGAACTCCACGAAAAAAATGTATATAACATAAATTGTGTGTTTTAACGTGTTCTACATTTTTTGTGGAGTAAGTTTTTGTCCATCTCTTATGGTTTAGCAGTTATTCAAAATTCAGTAAAATTCACCCAGAATAAACTACTCTTCAGAGGTTATTCCCAGAAAATTCAAGATATACATTTTATATGTCAGGTAAATATCTTTAATATACAAAATTTTAATCAAAATCGTAAGAGCCATTTTGGAGAAAATCAAAATGTTAAAAAAAAGTTCCATATAAAGGGAAGTTGGGGGTGGGAGGATTTTTTTCTCAAAATCTTGATGTCATATCTCTGGAAGATGCTTAACTTAAATACCAAGTTTGGTATTTTACCTACTTTTAGTTTTTGAGTTATCGTGTTCACAGACACACGAACACACACAAACACGCGCGCGCGGACCTTTTTCCAAAAATGCTTTTTTTTTTAGATAAAGCGGATCCTATAACATATATTTCTGGTGAAATCTCAGTATCGAATTTTTGGGTGGAGTGCAATATGTTGTCTATACACTATGTACATAGTGCGTATAGAGAAAGCAAAAATCTGATGTGTTCCATTCACATGACCTTCTTTACATCTCTGTAACAAATTATTGTTAAAAAGTTTATTCTTCTCTTCATGCTAATCGAGATAAATGTTAGCAGAAATTTTCTTAATTAGTTGCTTCCTTGTAAGTAGAAGGAAAATAATGGAATGCACTAGGCTAAAACTAATGTCAAACCTCTTCAAAGCTGGTTGCCATGTGGTTATAATCTGTTTCTATGCATGGCCAGGAGTATACAACTTACCATGTGAGAAAAGTTCAAGTATTTCAAATCTGAAATATATAACAAGGAAAATCTCAGAAATGGTCAATTCCAATAAACAATATGACATAAATTGTGTGTTTTAGCATGATCTACATTTTTTGTGTAGTAAGTTTCTGTCTAATTTTTATGGTTTAATAGTAATGAAAAATTCAGCCAGAATAAAGAGGTCTTTAGAGGCTATTCCCAGAAAATTCAAGATATACATTTTAAATGCCATATAAATATCTTTAATATACAGTATTTTAATCAAAATCGTTGGAGCCACTTTTTGAGAAAATCAAAATTTTCGAAATTTTTTCCATGTAAAGGGTTGTTTGTTTTGGGGGGGGGGGGTTCTCAAAATCTTTGTGTCGCATTCCTGGAAGATACTAAACTTAAATAGCAGTTTTGTATTTTACCGATTTTTCATATTTGAGTTATCTATTTCATAGACACATACACACACAAACCTGTTTCTGAAAATGCATTTTTTAGATTGAACAAGTATTTTGGATGAAATCTTAGTAGAAATTTTTGGGTTGAGAGCAATACCTTCTCTATACACTATGTACAGAGAAAATAAAAACAATTCAAAAGCCCGAGGAGCCTAATAAATGCAGTTATATTTTATAAATGTTGTTTTATTCATCTTTGGTTTTCTTTGAAATAAGACCTCATCTATATTAATGTTCCTTAAAACTTCAAAATTACAGAAAAGCATCATGTTGGAATCAAGGTCACTGATCCCTACTAACAGTAAAATGTTATCATTGAACTATCTTTAAGAAATTCCATCTAATGAAGACATATCAATTCCAAACTTTCTTCTAACATTAATCAACTAAAAAGAAGCATTTTAGGCAGTGGAGTGCCATAATTATATTTAAATGTCACCTTTTTACTATTTTTGCTCCAAATTTGCCTTTGTTTGGGAAGACGGTTTCAGGGTACTTTAACCCTATCTTCAGTTCTGGGGATGACTGACGCTACATGCAACAGGTGGTTGTGTGCAGCCTGGTGTTGTGTTGCCCTCTACTCTAATCAACAGGATGACGTCATCAATTATGGCGACCTCAAAATTCATAAGAGAGTCTTCTATGGTGATAAAGATATCATGAGGAACTGTTTGGTAAGATACCTCATTGAAGCAGGACAGTAGCCTTTCAAGGTCTCAACCCTGTACCATAGTACAGTGGCTGTCCCAGAAGTACCTGACCTAACACATAGATAGCAGTTGTTGTTTCAAACAACAACAACAATGGTAAAAAGTACCAACCTTAGAAAGCTTAAGTGTGAAGTTTGACGATTTTACATTGTTTAGCATTTGTTTGGCAGCCATCATCAGTGAATGCTCTCAGTGAATTTGTAAACATGGATAAAACTGGTCTTCGCTATGTGATACAATACTTTCATTTGAAAGGTCTTAGTCCAACTAATATTAAAGCTGAGCTAGATTCTACTTTGGGGGAGTCTGCTCCTTTGTTTACAACAGTGAAATATTGGGTGGCAGAGTTTAAGTGCGGCCGTACGAGCTGCCAAGACAAATATCTCAGTGGTCGACCAAATAAGATCACCAGTCCAGAAATTGTAAAGAAAATCCACAGGAATTTGGATGACTGTTGACTGAAAGTGTACGAGACATTGCAGGCATTTCAAAAAGTTTTGTACATCATATACTGACTGAAAATTTGGATATGAGAAAGTTGTGAAAGGTGGGTGCTGTGTTTGCTCACAATAGAACAAAAACAGCATTGTGAGGATGTTTCAGTTGAGTGTTTGGCAATAAAGCTGAGTTTTTGCATCAATTCATAGCGGTGGATGCAACCTGAGTCCATCACTTCATACCTAAGACAAAGGAACAATCAAAATAGTGGATTGAAAGGGAAGAATTGGCTCCAAAGGAGGTGAAGGCAGTTCCATCTGCAGGCAAGGTCATGGCATCAGTTTTCTGGGATGCATACAGGATATGACAAATAGTATGCAAACTTGTTATAGCGTTTGAGTGATGAAATTGAGCAAAACATCTGCATTTAGCAAAAAAGAAAGTTTTGTTTCATCAAGACAATGCACCAGTTCACACCTCCATTATCGCCATGGCCAAAATCAATGAGTTACAGTTTGAATTGCTTCCTCATGCACAGTATTCACCAGATTTAGCCTCCTCTGATTATTTTCTGTTTCCAAACTTGAAGAAATGGCTTGGTGGTAGAAGATTTGCCAACAATGAAGAGGTGAAGTCTGCAGTTGATGGCTATTTTGCAGACCTCGATAGTTCTCACTATAAACAGGGTATCAAAGCTATTGAAGATCGCTGGGAAAAGTGTATCGAGCTGAAAGGAGAGAAATAAGATGTTTTTTCCCAAAATCTGTGTACTTTCTTTGTTAGGTCGGGTACTTCTGGGACAGTCCTTGTACCTTTGCTTTGTGCCAAATAGATGGTGTTAGAGGGCCGCCCAGTCTAGCTGCACTACCATCCACAGTTACGCCAGCTTTTTAAGGTGTCATCTCGCGTCATACTTACCACTTAGCTCCGCAATAGACAAATGGGGTTAGAGGTGCCTTCCAGTCTACCATTTATACTACATGTGGTTAGATGGCAATGCAATCACTATTACCATCTTTTTACTTTCTCTACACATACTATGTACAGTGTATAGAGAAGGCATTGCATTCCACCCAAAAATTCAATACCAAGATTTCACCGGAAACACATGTTTTGGGTCCCCCTGAATCAAAAAAAAGCTTTTTCAGAAAAAGGTCCGTGCGTGTGTGTGTCTGTGTGAGTGGCGCTCCGTGCTGACTTCATATACCCAAGGTCGCAGGTTCAAACACTGGCGGAGCACGATGAACTTTTTTGGGTATAAAAATCCTTAGCATGGCTTCCTTTGGAAGGGAAATAAAGCCATTGGTCCAATGTCATAGATTTACGGCACGTAAAAGGACCTCAAGACTGATAGAGAGGCCTCTGAGCAAAATTAAACGGTCTTTCATGCCCAATTTAGAAGGGATGCTGAGAAGCACAGTAGTTAAAGATCGTCCATAAATAACACACCATTTACATTTGTCTCTGTGTGTGTGTGGGTGTGGGTGTGTGTATGTCTGTGGACAGTATAAGTCAAAAACAAAAAGACCGTTGAATACTAAACATGGTACTTAAGTTTGGTATCTTCCAAGGATGCGACACAAAGACTTTCAAGAAAATCCCCCAACCAACTACTCTTTACATGGAGCTTCTTTTGAAAATGTTGATTTTCTCAAAAATGGTTCTAACGATTTTTATCTGACAAA
Organism: Hymenopus coronatus; assembly: GCA_030762935.1. Lineage (NCBI taxonomy): Eukaryota > Metazoa > Arthropoda > Insecta > Mantodea > Hymenopodidae > Hymenopus > Hymenopus coronatus. Next base: position 166,706,015 of record CM060882.1, read on the forward strand.
TAAAATGTGTATACTAAATAGCCTCTGAAGACTACTTTATTCTGGATCAATTTTACGGAATTGTGCATAACTCCTAAACCAAAAGAGATGAACAAAAACGTACCACACAACAAATGTAGAGCACTTTAAAATACACAATTTATGTTGTATACATTTTCATGGAGTTGATCATTTTTTAGATATTCCTTGTTTTTGGTTTCAGCTTTGAAAAACATACTTTTCTCATACAGGAATTTGTCAACTCCTGTCCATGCAAACAAAGGAACTTCAGTCACATAGCAACCAGCTTTTGACTATCACTATAACATATAGTACTCCCTTATTTTGCTTCTACTTACAAGGAAGCAAGTAATAAGACTATTTCTGCTATTTTTTTCTGGATTACCATGAAGTAAATAGAAGCATAAGCTTTTAAGGCTCCATATTAGGGCCAGTTCTCTTCCTTATTTATATAAATGACTTACCATTACACATGACTCCCGTTAATACTGTTCTTTTTGCAGATGATGCAAACTTTGTGTTCAAAAGTCATTGCCAAAATTCGCTACAACGGACTATACATGACTCAATGTCAAAATTGTGTAACTGGTTAAATTATAATAAATTATTGTTAAATGTTAATAAATCAAGCTACTTAAATTTTGAAAAGTATCCAAACCTCACAAATCAATTCCAAATACTTGTAGAAAATAGCCCAATAAGTCACCAACATTCTACTAAATTCCTTGGTATTACAATTGACAACACATTAACATGGAAAGATCACATTCTCATTCTTAGTAATAAATTGAATCGTTTAACTTACGCAATAAGAATGTTAAGCAAAGTTTGTAGTAAAGAGGTAATGAGTGTGATATACTTTGGATATATACATTCAATAATTTCATTTGGAATACTCTTTTGGGGGAACTCTACCCAATCAAATATAGTATTTAAAATACAAAAGAAAATATTAAGAATAATGAATCAGGAACCACCCCATGCTCCAAGTAAACCTATCTTTGAAGAGCTTAACATACTCCCTCTACCATGTACATATATCCTAGAAACAGTCTCTTTCATTCATAATAATATGCAATGTTTTAAGAGAAACAAGGATTATCATACCCATATTACCCGAACAGCTGAAACAATACAGCTACAATGTCATCGACTTAATAAAACTCTCAATAGTGTATCCCACAAAGGAATAATTTTATATAATAAGATACCCAAATCTTTAAATCTAAAATGTATAAATGGTTATTAAAACACAAATTTTATAGCATAAATGAATTTCTTAACTTAGATATTTAACTACTTAACTGTATTCTGTCACACCTGGATATTGTATATTTATATTTCTTGTAATAATTAGTTGTAAGTCTTGACGAAGCCATATGTACAAATTGTATATCCTCGGTGAATAAAAAATTGAATTGAATTGAATTGAATTTGTTACTGAGATGTAGAGAAAGTCTTGTGAATGGAACATCAGATTTTTTCAGTTTTGCTGTTGTTTTATACTCAAACCTCAAATTTTATAGGAATATTCTTGAAAAGGGAACAATTGTTTTATTTGAAATGGCATTTTTTATTTATGGATGCTCTTTAACTGCTGTGGTTCTCAGGTCCCATTCTATACTAGGCGTGAAAGACAGCTTAATTTAGCTCAGAGGCCTCTCTATCAGGCTTGAGGTACTTTTACGCGCTGTAAATCTGTGACACAGGACTAATGGCTTTACTTTGCTTCCGAAGGAAGCCATGCTAAGGTTTTTTTACACCTGAAGAAATCCATCGTTCTCCGCCAGGTGTGAACCCGCGACCTTGGGTATATGAAGTTAGCATGGTAACCATTACACTACGGAGGACGTGTCATTTGAGGTGTTATGTATGCAGTATAAACTGGATGTAGGAATATTAATTCTTGGTATACATTTTAGATGAGGCAGGTTTCTTGACAGCTCTCCTGAAAACTGGCTTTATCTTTATCTTTCTTCACAGGGTGAAATTCTTGGGTTTGGTCCAGCCCAAGCAGAATTGAGCCTCAGACCAAGAATAGACCTATAGTGTACCACGTTGTACGTGAGAGGTGTGTTGAGTAAACTATCTGATATGTTGCGCTCACATGACTTTCTTTAGCCGCTCTACAAACTTCTTACAAAAGATTATTCTTCTTTCTACACAATAAGAATCAAGATAAACATTAGCAGAATGTTCTTATTACTTAGTTCCTTATAAGTAAAGGGAACTAAAGGAATGTACTATGCTAAAGTGATAGTCAAATGTTTGACAAACTGTTGTTATGCGATTGTCTTAGCAAATTGCTTCTTTGCTTGGCCAAGAGTAGAACTAAAGAAAAGTATATCTCCTATCTGAGAAAAGTAGAAGTATTTTAAAATTGAAATCAATAGCAAGAAATATCTTGAAAACGGTTATCTCTATAACAAAAACATAAAGGACAAATTCTGTGTTTTGTTAAGATGTTTTTGTGCAGTAAGTTTTTGCTATCTCGTATGGTTTAGCAGTTAAGCAAACTTTGGCAAACTTCATCCAGAATAATGAGGTCTTCAGAGGCTATTTCCAGATATTCAAGATATAATTTTATTTGCCGGGTAAATATCTTTAATATACAATATTTTAATCAAAATCTTTAGAACCATTTTTGAGAAAATCAACATTTTCAAAAAAAGCTCCATGTAAAGGATGGTTGATATAAAAGATACCAGACTTAAAAGTCGAAAAGTTTCTAACCACTGGATTAAATAGTAAATGAACTGTGAGGTATGAAAATAACACTATTATTTTCAACTTTTTATATTTCACAATGCTTACATGATTAGGGTTCCAAAACATAAGTGTGCATTCCATCAGTATGGACGCAGAGCTGGATTCGGTGCCAAGTTTGTTTATTTGTCCTCTTCAACATATCTGGTGTGACTGTTGTAAAGGCAGGCTCGAACTGCTTCCTTCAGGTCGTCACTTGTGGCATACCATGGTTTCGCTTCTTTTCTTTAATAATATCGTAGAGTGCATTGTCCAGTGTGGTGAGTTCAGGGCTTCTTGGAGGCTAAGGCAATGGGGCAGGAGCATTAAGTGATCCTCGACCAATCCAGCAGTTTGGAAAATCTTGGTTAACACATTGAAGCCCAGGTGTTTCTTTAGTTGAATAGCCAAGAAACCCAGGGTTTTTATGCCTACTTTGAATTATTATTTACAGTACATCAATCAAATCTGCTAAAAAGTATTTGTATAATCTAAAAGTATGTTATTCAAGGATTTCTTAACAAGTAGGAAAATAGTCATAACTTTTGTATTAATATTTTATTTGAAATTTATAACAAGTATCAAATATGAGTTTGAGAAAATCTGCGTAAAGCAGCTTACACTCCATTTATTGAAAGTTCGAAAAACTCTCCCTTGGAATTAGAATTTTCCAGAGCTTCATTTGTATCTTGAATTTCAGCTTCAGTTCGCAGAAATCACGTAACATGCAGCATTTTAACATTTAAGAACATGAAACGCAACAAACAGATCACCAACTTCAAGGAAAATGGTGCAATTACCCGAGAGCAGCCAATATTATTAACTCTCCTAAATTTTCTAATAGTTGACTAAAGCGAGGATAGATGGTAGCACAAATCAGATGCTAAATGATAACAGATGCATGTTCTTTGCCACATATCCCAAGACTGAGTTAAGGTCGTGGATTTGCATTAAAAGCATTAGAAATACCTGCCCGAGCTATTCTTGGGCATGGGCCGCATGAACATTTCACACGGCCCGAGCTATACTCGGGCTTGGGCTTCAATGTGTTAAGGCACCTTCAAACTGACAATGCAAAATATGGTATAGCACATTCCTGTTGAAACGTAACGGTCTGCATTAAAATCCTGTGGGAACAACCACTCATTCAGCATCCTCAGATAAGTTTCCTGATTTACAGACCCATCAAAAAAAATCTGATGTGTTCCATTAACATGACTTTCTCTACATCTCTCCAACAAATTATTGTTAAAAAGCTTATGCTAATATTTACTTCATTCTAATCGAGAAAAAATTAGCAGAAATAGTCTTATTACTTGCTTCCTTGTAAGTAGAAACAAAATAAGGGAGGTACCACATAGGTTAAAGTGATAGTCAAAAGCTCGTTGCTATGTGACTGAAGTTCCTCTGTTTGTATGGACAGGAGTTGACAAATTCCTAAGTTTTTTAAAGCTGAAACCAAAAACAAGGAATATCTTGAAAAAGATCAACTCTACGAAAAAAATGTATGTAACATAAATTGTGTGTTTTATCGTGATCTACAGTTTTTGTCCAGTAAGTTTTTGTCTATCTCATACAGTTTAGCTGTTATGCAAAATTAAATAAAAACATCCAGAATAAAGAGGTCTTTAAAGGCTATTCCCAGAAAATTCAACATATACATTTTATTTGGCATGGCCCTGCATAGAAACAGATTTCAATCACATGGCAACCATCTTTTAAAAGCCTAGTGTATTCCCTTATTTTCCTTCTACTTACAAGGAAGCAAGTAATCAAGACAATTTCTGCTAATGTTTATCTCGATTATCTATAAAATAGATAGAAGAATATGCCTTTTAACAATAATTTGTTATAGAGATGTAGAGAAAATCATGTGAATGGAACACATCCGATTTTTCAAATTAAGCCAGAACCTGGCCCAAGACCTATGCAGACCTTTCCATTTGTCTCCTACAGAAATAGTTACTATGTTGCACTACTGTTTATTTAGACTTATTGCAATTAGATTAGAATAGATTAGAAAGCATTCTGTAGGTTCATTTAGGCCAGGAATCCACTGAACATAGAATTTGTGAAGGGATATACATGTGTACATATGTTTATATACTGTGAAAAAAACAAAAAGCAATGTATAAAGCTCTTAGTGCTAAAGGCTCAGGTTACAAAAACAGCATTTGCTTTGGAGGACTGTATGCCACTGCACTATACTTAATGTGCTCTAAATGAAATGATGTAATGCCAGATGATAGTTTTCTAATTATCGATATAATAGTTACTACTAGTAATTATATAAAACTAAAATATGATTATTGTATTATGTACTCTTTATAAATGTCAACAAATTACAAAACATATATACAAATATGTTATAGAATTTACAGTGCAAAAACTTACAAGTATGTACTAGAGTGTAAAATATCAAAGCATCAGACTTTACAGACCTTGTGTCATTGCTAAATGCTAAAAAATTCATTTGACACATTCGTGCAAGTCAAAGTATACATCAGTTTAAGTTGAATATAAAACACACACACACACACACACTAATATACACAAAATGCAATACATTATAATACTTGTAAATACAAAGCTTATTACGGTATTGTCAGACAGATTTGTCACTTGAATATTCATCTACAGAGTAAAATGATTTATTACAAAGGTACTCCTTAAGAGAAGCCTTAAAAGCCCTGAAATTCCCAACATTTTCTTTGAGATTACTGGGGAGAACATTAAATATCTTGATTGTTTCATAATATACACCTTTCTGAAAGCAACGAAGATTGACATTGGGACGATGGACCTATTGTCTAGTATTAATGATATGAATTTCCATGAGAGTACTTCATTCTGTCAGGAAATATTCCACTCTTTAATGATTCGTTACATAAATAGTTAAGGGGAATGCTTATTAGGTCAGAACATGCTTTTAGGATTTTACTTGATATTTCATCATATCCAGAGGAATTTATAATAAATAATGATTTATAATAAAACTTTGTATTTGTTTTGCTTCATAATAAAGACAATTCTTATATGTTATTTATTTTTCTTCAGCTTTGGAAGCGTGGTCTAAGAATAATGCTGATGGCATCAATAATGCTGACAAAATAGGTAATACAATAGAAACAAATGAAGAACCTTTATGGTTGAATGGGAATTCAGGTGAAGTGAACTCAAAAGCCAAGGAGGAACCTCTTTCAGATAATGATTTGCAGAATAAAGAAGCTTCTTTTGATTTATATACAGAAGTGGACTATGATAAAGAAATTACTAGCAAAATAGAAATAGATGAAAATGCTTGGCTTGAAAGAATAGCTCAGAAGGACCCTGAAACAGAAGAAGCTGCTGTTTTAAATACTGAGACAAAGGTAAGGTTTACAGAATAACAAGGGAAAATCTATAAATATTTTATGAAAAACAGCAAAAACTAATGTACATATACAGTCACTCAAAAAGGAATTCATCTAACTAGCCCTCTAAAGTTTAAAAGCAGATAAAGGTTAGAAAATTCAATAATATAGTTTGACTTGAACACTGGTTCATTTGTTATGTTCTAACAATACATTATATATTAACCAAACATTTTTATCTGTTTCAACAAAAAATAAAAATAAACAAATCACAATGAAAATTAGTTGAGTCGATTTTGTAACACTACATCACATATCTTTTATTTCGGAAAACATGTTTCTGAAGCCATATGCTTCCATTGTCAATTCCTTTGGTCGACTGCCGGCATTGCTTGCTGTGGTGGTTGTCTCTGTCCCCAGTGGTATTTTGATGAACCTCTGTATCAGTAGGTCGCCTTGCGGGATTTCAAAATTGAAAATGCAGTTCTTGTTTTTCCAAATATATATGTTTTTGAAAATTAGTTGAGTCGATTTTGTAACACTACATCACTTACTTTTTATTTTGGAAAATATGTTTCAGAAGCCATGTGCTTCCATTGTCAATTCCTTTGGTCAACTTTGGAAAAACAAGAACTGTGTTTTCAATTTTGAAATCCCGCCAGGCGACCTACTGATACAGAGGTTCATCAAACCACCACCGGGGACAGAGACAACCACCACAGCAAGCTATGCCGGCAGTCAACCAAAGGAATTGACAATGGAAGCAAATGGCTTCTGAAACTGTTTTCCGAAATAAAAAGTAAGTGATGTAGTGTTACAAAATCAACTCAACTAATTTTCAATTGTTAAAACACACCACTGTCACAAAGTCCACCATATATCAGTAATATATCACAATGATCTCTTTTCATGTCAAAAATTTATTCGTCTGCATATTGCATTGGCTTATGGGTATATTTCTTAATACTTGGTGGGGCCTCCTTGCTTTATTATCTCATGCAACCTTCTAGGAATTGATCTCACAACATTTTCTGTAGTTTCTTGTGCAATTTTTGTCCACTCCTCCATTAATTGCTCCTTAAGGTCATTCGTGCTTGATGTTGGGTGTTTTCATATATCTTCTTCAAGAATTCGCCATACATGCGAATGGTGATAGTGGAGGTGTTTCCATCCATCTTGGTGTGTTGTATAACAACCAGAGCCTTGTGTTTGGGGTCATTGTCTTGTGTGAAGATGTAGCCATCTGTAAGACCCATCTTATGTGGCAGATGTGTCTTTAATATGTTGATATAAAGTCTATGGTCCATGTTTCCAACAATAAAGCACAGATCACCTAAACCATTTACACCCCTTACACCCCCCCATACAAGCACAGATCCTCCACCATGTTGAAGCCCAGGCGTTTCTTTAGTTGAAGGGTCAAGAAACCCAGGGTTTTTACGCCTACTTTGAGTTATCATTTACAGTACATCAATCAAATCTGCAAAAAGTATTGGGACAATCTAAAAGTATGGTATTCAAGGATTTCTCAACAAGTAAGAAAATAGTCATAACTTCCATATTAATATTTTATTTTAAACCCACTTCGGAATCGGAATATTCCAGAGCTTTATTTGTATACCGAATTTCAGCTTCAGAAAATGCAGCATTTTAACATTTAGGAACACGAAACGTAACAAATAGATCACCACCTTCAAGGAAAATGGTGCGACTACCCGTGAGCAACCAATATTATTAACTCTCCTAAATTTCCTAATAGTTGACTAAAGCGAGGACAGATGGTAGCACAAATCAGACAACTAAACGATTACTGATGTATGTTCTTTGCCGTACAGCCCAAGACTGAGTTAAGGTCATGGAATTGCATTAAAAGCGTTTGAAATACCTGCTTGAGCTATACTTGGCCTTTGGCCTCATGAACATTTTGCAAGGCCCGATCTATACTCAGGCTTTGGCTTCAATGTGTTAACATGGCTGAGATTTTTCATTTCCAACTTACAATTTTTCTGTCGCCATATCCTTACTCTTCCTTTGGATACACATATATTAAATTTACTTTCATCAGTCAAAATTACTTTTTTCCAGAAGCCGTATCATCTCTTCCTTCTATTAATCATGCTTATGTATGGTTTTCTGCAAGCTATTCAATTGTTGTATTCAGCCTCGTGAAGAATATTTCTTATTGTCTGTTGATTTACATGTTTTCTTATTTCCTTTTCCATTTCCTTTTCCACTTCTGCAGCAATCTTATTAGTGTTCAGTTTGGGATCGATTTTCACTTTTCCTACCTGCGTTTTTCAGCTGGAGTCATGACTGAAGGCGACCTTTTTGATTTGTTTTGTATGTTTTTCTTTGACTACACCTGTATATGATACTCTTAACAGTAGTAATAGGCTATTTAATACTTCAGCTATTTCTTTGAATGTTTTGCTGTTTTGGGACACCATATTGCAATCCATCTTTCCTCCTCTGTAGTTTCCTTATTTTTGCATCCCCATTCTGATGTTCTCAGTTTCAAGGAACAAAACATACTCGCCACAGCACATGTACACCAGCTGAGGGAGTGAGAATCATCTAATGGAGCAGTTTTGTTGCTGCCTAGTTTGCCAGACAAATACAGGGTTACTACAAAAGAAATAGACAACTTCAACTGCCTGTAAAACAAAAACTATTAGAGATAGCAACCCAATTATTTTGGAGGTATGTCGAGAAACTCTCAAAGTTTCGTTTGTTACTATTGGTAACGCTGTAGTGTTTTGTTTGTTGTTGCAGAAGCTGAAATGGCGGAAAATCCTGTGGAAAAGGTATATTGCGTGTTGGAATTTGCTAGAACGCAATCAGCAACTGTTGTCCGACATTTTAGAACACATTACCACAAAAATGAAATGATGCGCTCACAAGAACCAGCATCGTCTTCATCATGTCGCAACATGTCGATGCAAAAGACTTATCTTCTTCACTCAGAAACTGCAACATCTGTAATCTGTAAGGCATCATGTGCAGTCGCTTCCGCAAGATTTTCCATACCGTTTGCTGTGGAATTTGTAATTGCATGCTTGCCCTAGATGTCGATTTCTGTGGGCTTCTTATGAAGGCAGCACGGACACGTTCAACGTTTTCTTCCGAAACTCTTGGTCTTCCCGAGCTCTTCCTTTTGCACAAACATCCCGTTGTCTCGAATTTTCTATACCAGTCGTAGATTGACTGTCTAGTCAGTGGCGTTTTGTGGTAACGTGTTCTAAAATGTTGACGGACAACAGTTGCTGATTGCGTTCTAGCAAATTCCAACATGCAATATGCCTTTTCCACAGGATTTTCTGCCATTTCAGCTTCTGCAACAACAAACAAAACACTACAGCGTTACCAATAGTAACAAACGAAACTTTGAGAGTTTCTCAACATACCTCCAAAATAATTAGGTTGCTATCTCTAATAGTTTTTGTTTTACAGGCAGTTGAAGTTGTCTATTTCTTTTGTAGTAACCCTGTACTTGTTTGATCTCCAAGTGAGGTGAGCTATGGCATTTCTATCATTATTATAAACTAAAGACAATATTTGCTTATGTTTAGCTTTATCGTTGACATTTTTAAACTGGAGACATTGGCAATTAATTGATCTTAGTTTGCAAATAAAAGATGCATTAATGTGATACAGCTGAGAGGATGAGTACTTTGTTGAGTGACTGTATCATTTAGCTTCATTGCTTTTCAATAAGCTTTTCCAAACTTCTGCAAGTTTCCTGAGCTCATAAGAAAGCAAGGCTTTGTGACTGAGCCTGGATGGATCAGGAAGTTTTTGGAGTGCTGGACCAAGCTATGGCTTTAGTTATGGAACTTGTTATTTTCTTATTTCTTTAATTATAAGAATACCAGTAATAATGGAAAGTGTGAAATATATGCATGACAGGACAAAGTATGAACTATGTGTGTGGGAACTGAACAATACATCAACATTGTGCTTCATATATTTATTAAGGTTTTTTTTGTTCAACTTTTTGTAACCGTTTAAAATTAGCACCATTAATGGCGGTTACATCACCTAAGAAAAGAAAGGTATGGACAGGAAAGAAAGTTAGCTTACTAAATAACAGTGGTACTGGTGCAGGTGCAATATACCCTTCTACAAAAGATTTAAGTTTAAATACTACAAATTTTGATAGAGAGATTTCAGCAATACTTCAGAGCTTAGAAAACCTACTATATCATATAAATAAATTTGAAAAAGTTGTACTATTATCTGACTCTAAAGCAGCTATTATATCCATAACATCTGATGTAACACCTAATAACCTAAATATTGCAGAATGCTGCAAAATCATAAAACAACTAATGAATTTAAATAAAAGATTAATACTTCAATGGCTACCAGCACATTGCAGGATACAGGGTAATGAAACAGCTGACTTTCTAGCCAAGAGAGGTAGTAAAATTACATCAAATTCATCTGATCCAATAAGTTATCACTCTATCAAAAGAATCATTATATCAACAAATAATAAAAAAATTAAAGAAGATAATATATTGCAAACAAAAGGAAAACCATGGGAAAATTTATGTAATAACATGACCAAAATCACTGCACTACCAAGAAAATCCTCTGTAGCAACTTTTAAACTCCTAACATGCCATGACTGTCTCAATAAACATTTATTCAGGATTGGTATAGTGAGATCTCCTCTGTGTCCTTTCTATACACTTAAAGAAGATATGGATGGAAACCATCTACTGCGCTGCCCAACCTTTAGTCAATACGATAATATGACATCAAAATACTGGAATGCAAGAGAGCGAATGGCTTCACTGCCAGCTGCTCAACATTAAGATACCAACTGACCAACCATATTTATTAAGGTAGTTGACATGTCAGTACTAGATTCGAGTTTCACTCTTATTACACACAGATCGCATTCTAAAGGCCTTTAAATGAGTCTCTGTTGCCCACCAATTGTCAGCTGTTGTGGCTTGATTGATACGCATGAAGTAAATATTTTAACGAAATGTATCCTCTTTAAGAAAGAATCACAGTAGTGGAGGGTACATGTCTACTGGTTCATTTAACGAAATATGGTACATTTTTGTAAAAAGTTTCCTGGCATTTCGATACCAGCAAAGAGCAGGATGCAGGATTTGGTGACAAAGTGGTGTGCTACAGGGTCAGTTGCAAATGCAAAAATTCTGATGTCTTCAATTCACATAACTTTTTCTACATCGCTGTAACAAATTATTGTTAAAAAGCAAATTCTTCTATCTACTTTATGATAATCGAGATAAGCATCAGCAGAAATTTTCTTAGTAGCTTGCATCCTTGTACGTAGAAGGAAAATAAGGGAATACACTAGGCTAAAATAGAAATTTTCTTAGTAGCTTGCATCCTTGTACGTAGAAGGAAAATAAGGGAATACACTAGGCTAAAATGAATGTCAATCCTCTTAAAAGCTGGTTGCCATGTGTTTGAAATCCGTTTCTATACAGGGCCAGCAGTTTACAACTTTCTGTGTGAGAAAAGTTTAAGTATTTTAAATCTGAAACAAATAACAAGGAATATCTCAGAAATGGTCAATTCCACGAAAAAAACATATTTGACATTAATTGTGTGTATTAATGTGATCTACATTTTTACTTTCTCTATGCATACTATGTATACAGGGTATAGAGAAGATATTGTATTGCACCCAAAAATTTGGTACCGAGATTTCACCAGAAATATACGTTTTGAGACCCCCTGAATCCAAAAAAAGCATATTTAAAAAAAATGTTCATGTGTGTGTGTGTGTGTGTGTGTGTGTATATGTGGGCAGCATAGCTCAAAACGTTACCAAACTTGGTATTTAAATTCAGAATCTTCCAAGGATGCGACACAAAGATTTTCAAGAAAATTCCCCCACTACCTTTTACATGGAAAAATGTTCGAAAATTTTTATTTTCTCAAAAATGGCCAGAACGATTTTGATTAAAATGTGGTATATTAAAGATAGTTATCGGACAAATAAAATGTATATCCAGAATTTTCTGGGAATAGTCTCTGAAGACCTATTTATTCTGGATGAATTTTACGGATTTTGCATAACTGGCAAACAGTAAGGGATGAACAAAAACTTAATTAACAGAAAATGTAGTGCTCATTAAAACACAGAATTTATGTTATATACATTTTTTTTTTTTGTGGAGTGGATTGTTTTTGAGATATTCTTTATTATTAATTTTAGCTTTAAAAAACTTGCACTTTTCTCATACGGGACTTTGCCAACTCCTGTCCATAGAAACAAAAGAACTTCAGTCACATAGCAACCCTTTTACATGGAAAAATGTTTGAAAATTTTGATTTTCTCAAAAATGGCCAGAACGATTTTGATTAAAATATCGTATATTAAAGATATTTATCGGACAAATAAAATGTATATCTGGAATTTTCTGGGAATAGTCTCTGAAGACCTATTTATTCTGAATGAATTTTACGGATTTTGCATAACTGGCAAACCGTAAGGGATGAGCAAAACTTACTTAACAGAAAATGTAGTGCTCATTAAAACACAGAATTTATGTTATATACATTTTTTTTGTGGAGTGGATTGTTTTTGAGATATTCTTTATTATCAATTTTAGCTTCAAAAAACTTACACTTTTCTCATACAGGACTTTGTCAACTCCTGTCCATAGAAACAAAGGAACTTCAGTCACATAGCAACCAGCTTTTGACTAATACTTTAGGCTATGCTACTCCCTTATTTCCCTTCCACTTGCATGGAAGCAAGTAAGACTAAACATTAAGTAAAAGAATAAGCTTTTGACAATAATTTACTGTAGAGATGTAGAGAAAATCATGTGAATGGAACACATCCGATTTTTTGTGTAGTAAATTTCTATCTATCTCTTATGGTTTACATGCTAACTTCATATACCCAAGGTCGAGGGTTCAAACCTGGCGGAGGACGATGGATTTTTTCGGGTGTAAATATCCTTAGCATGGCTTCCTTCGGAAGGGCAGTAAAGCTGTTAGTCCCGTGTCATAGATTTACGGCACGTAAAAGAAACTCAAGTCTGATAGAGGGGCCTCTGAGTAAAATTAAGCTGTCTTTTATGCCCAATATAGAATGGGACTATGAGAACCACAGCAGTTAAAGAGCATCCATAAATAACACGCCATTTTTATTTCTTATAGTTTACCAATTACACTAAATTCAGCAATTCATTCAGAATAAAGAGATCTTTAGAGGCCATTCCCAGAAAATTCAGGATATACATTTTATTTGTCCACCTTTAATATACTATTTTAATCAAAATTGTTAGAGCCAATTTTTAGAGAATGCAAATGTTTGAAATTTTTTCCTTGTAAAGGGTAGTTTGGGGTGGAAGGATTTCACTCAAAATCTTTGTGTCGTATCCCTGGAAGATACCAAACTTAAATACTACACTCAAACACATGCACACACAGATTTTTTTTCTAAAAATGCTTTTTTGGATACAGAGGACCCTAAAATGTGTGAAATCTCGCTATCAAATTTTTGGGTGCATTACAATACCCTCTCTATGCACTATATACATAGTACATGCAGAGAAAGTAAAAAAGAATTGAGCCCTGTGTGTTTGTATACCTGCTTAGATCGCAGATATTTGAGCATGAATGATCCAGAGTCCAAAGAAGTCGACATGTAAATTGTTGCAACAAGTGAACATTTTCAGTAGGTCTTGTCAGTGTGTTTTATACCACATGGGGATGAAGTCCTGCAAAATGACATGTGTCCTAGAACTGAAGGAGGAAGTTAAGGCAAAACATGTGTATATCTGTACATAGCTCGTGTCAAACAATTGAGAGTGGAATGTTCAATCTATGAGCGATGAAGTCTGGTTCCAACATGTGAACCTCCAGAACACCTGATACTGGTCCACAAAAACACCTTAATGAGAAACCTCTTCACAGTGAAAAAATCTGAGTGTGATGTGCCATGTCAACAAGTCGAATTGTGGGTCCCATATATTTTTAAACAACAGCAAACACTGATGTGTATATGCAAATTTTTGAGGAATTTTATACACAGTTGACCCTCTGTGATTGCCTGTCTTTCAACAGGATGGACAATGTTTCACACTTCATGCAATATTCATGAAATATTCACAGAAGAAAGGGCTATCAGCAAAGGGTTGTGGTCCCTGCATTTTCCAGACTTATTCCTTGTGACTTTTATCTCTGGGACATTCTAAAGAGAAAATTTAGAAGACTTGAAAGACAATATTCATAATAAAATGCTGGGAGTTAATGCGCCAGAGTTGTGCAAAGTATATATTAGCATGTTAGGGTGTGTATAAAAATATATTGAAACACAAGATCATTTTCATCACTAAATGTAATACAATGTAAAAGATAAGATCAATTAGTAAATGTAGACATTTGCATTAGCTTATTTGTTATTTCTTCAGTATCTAATTATTACATGTCTATTTTTACTTTCTCTACACTCTATGTACATAGTGTATAGAGAAGGTATTGCACTTCACCCAAAAATTTGATACCTAGATTTCACCGGAAGCAAATGTTTTGGGTCCCCCTGAATCCAAAAAAGGCATTTTTACATAAAGGTCCATGTGTGTAGGGGGGGGGGCGTGCGTGCAGCATAGCGCAAAAACAAAAAGACTGTTGAATACTAAACTTGGTATTTAAGTTTGGTTTCTTCCAAGGATGCGACACAAAGATTTTCAAGCAAATCCCCCCCACCCCCAACTACCCTTTACATGGAAATTTTTACTTTCTCTATACGCACTATGTACTAGTGTATAGAGAAGGTATTGCACTCCACCCCAAAATTTGATACCTAGATTTCACCGGATACAAATGTTTTGGGTCCCCCTGAATCCAAAAAAGGCATTTTTACATAAAGGTCCATGTATGTGGGGGGGGGGGCATGCGTGCAGCATAGTGCAAAAACGAAAAGACCGTTGAATACTAAACTTGGTATTTAAGTTTGGTTTCTTCCAAGGATGCGACACAAAGATTTTCAAGCAAATCCCCCCCACCCCCAACTACCCTTTACATGGAAGTTTTTACTTTCTCTATACGCACTATGTACATAGTGTATAGAGAAGGTATTGCACTCCACCCAAAAATTTGATACCTAGATTTCACCGGAAATATATATTTTAGGGTCCCCTTTATCTAAAAAAACATTTTCGGAAAAAGGTCCATGTGTACGTGTAGAGAAAGTAATAATCACAGGGGGGACAAATGTGGGTTGTAGGGTGTTTAAGTGTTTATCAATATATTTTCTCCAATTTATTCCTCATCAATACTTGTGTGAGCCCTGGCCTTGTCATGAAGATGGTATGTTCACCTTTGATTTCATCAACAGTCAACTGCCAGTCACCTTCCACAAGGTGACAAAGCGCACAGATGTCATCTGCGAGACTCACTTGTAAGCGTCAATTGTGTCTTTAATTTTTCATACTTTCTCGTCCACCCTTAAACTTGCCGGCCCTATCAAACACTTGTTCTGGGAAAATGTAGCATCTCCAAACTGTACTGTCAACATATTCAAAATTTCTATGGTTTTACACTTTCCTTTGTTATAAAATCTGATGTGTTCCATTCACATGATTTTCTCTACTTCGCTGTAGCAAATTATTGTTAAAAGCATTTTCCTCTATCTACTTTGATAGTTGAGATAAACATTAGCATAAATTATCTTAATTACTTGCTTCCTTGTAAGTAGAAGGAAAACAATGGAATACACTAGGCTAAAATGATAATTTAACCTTTTATAAGCTGGATACCATGTGATTAAAATCTGTTTCTATGCATTGCCAGCATAGAGCACAACTTTCCATGTGAGAAAAATTTTAAGTATTTTAACTCTGAAACAAATAACAATGAATATCTCAAAAGTGTTCAATTCTGTGAAAAAAAGCGTATATGACATAAATTCTGTGTTTTAACGTGATATACATTTTTTGTGTAATAAGTTGTTTATCTCTTACGAGTTAGCAAAATTCAGCAAAATTCACTCTGAATAAAGAGGTGTTTAGAGGGGGAATTTTCTTGAAAATCTTTGTGTTGCATTTGGAAGATATTGAACTTAAATACCAAGTTTGATATTTAACAGACCTTTCGTTTTTTTAGCTATGCTGCCCACAGACAGACACACACACACATATTTTTCCAAAAATGCTTTCTTTTTTAATTCAGGGGGTCTCAAAACATATATTTCCAGTGAAATCTCAGTATGGAATTTTTGGGTGCATAACAATACCATCTCTATAAAGTACATACATAGTACATGTAGAGAAAGTAAAAATGTTTCGGTAATCCATTGCACAGTACCTCCAATTAAGGATCCAGGATGACCTAGTGCCGTTCGAATTAGGATTCTAAGGATGCCACTAGTATTCCTGCTCAACAGCAATAAAACCTCTTTCTCACTCATTGTGTACAGAGGAAGGAGGGGAGAAAAACTGGTTGCAGGTTCCCCCATTTACAATACATAGACCTTTCATGCCTCGCTCAGAGAAGTGCTGGGATAATTTATATTTGACTCACTATTCAGATGGAAATGATGTTGGCCTAGAGAATCACAGATCCGTAATTTGAACCTAGCCATGTATTGAATCAAGTCTTATTCACCTTTTGAATTAAATTTTGTATTTAAAGCAGACATCTCTTGAGCTTGCAACATCAGTTTCTCAGAGAATTCCCCCCACCACAAAAAACAAATAACAAATACATGTCTCATGATTCTTATTGAAATTTATAAAACTATGACATCTATATAAAAGATATTCAAGTACTTTGTAGCTCTCATTAAAGTATGCAGATTATATATTTTTAAAATATTCACTATTTATTATTTAAATTTTTTCCAAATTTTAAGCATTTGCAGTAATGTATTGCTAACATTTATGTATTAAATCCACATTTTAAACAGTTGAAAATTGCCCCAACATACAAAATTTGTATTAGTGGCAATAAAAAATTGAAACTATTTGTTGCAATTTCCAGTGTGAATAACAGGATGGTGAAAGAAAAACATACATTTGCGAGCATAATTAGCAAATAGCCAGTTTGACTATTGCACATCACTATTTGGTGGTTTAGAAAAGTTATTGTGTCCAACTATTTATTTCATCGATTGAATTTTTTCTTCTTCTTCTTTTTCTTCCCCCACACAAGCCTTGTGTAGGACAGGAGTTGGATAGGTAGTCAGACTGAAGAATTCAATGCCATATCCAGGATTTGAACCACAGATCTCCCAGTCTCTAGCTGGTTGCTCTACCACTGAGCTACCATGGCAACAAGCTGTCATAGCATTGATTTTCTTAACTGACTCGCATGTTTCCTGGTAAACCACAAGGTGATCTCATATTATTTTTGAGATGGCATACCCCATGGTAATGTTGTAAGTATTTTAAATCCTGTCTTACACATGGCTTGTGTGGAAAAGAAAAAAGAAGAAAAAACATTTAAATCAATACTAATTGACCATAATAGTTGGCTAGACTATGAATCCCAGGAGTGGTAGAGCAACCAGCTACAGACTGGGAGATCCGTGGTTGAAATCCTGGCTATGGTATTGAATTTTTCAGTCTAACTCTACCTACTTGTTTCATGTTTTATATCTTATTGAAATGTTGTGATTTTCACATTGTTCTCAAACAATTTCTTGTTTATTTCATACTATGTCAGTTTTTTATTGATGATTAATCTCCAAACTTTCAGGTTGCATACATAAGTGTAAAACCAGAGGCTCTACTTCTCACAGAGGATGAATAGAATCAAAGGATTAATCACAAAAGAGAGAAAGTGATTGTGCCTGCAAAAGAAGCGATAAGCATGAATTTAATGGGAGTTGTATAACCATGTGTCTGTTGACATAAATCTAAAGATTTAAGATAGTAAACGTGCCCATAACTGTAAAGTTTTTGACAAGAGTTTTATTAGTTCTTCAGATCTGAAAAGACCTAACATGGTGCATGGAGGCAAAAAAACAATACAAATGTGAAATTTGTAAGAAAAGCTTTACATTGTCATCTAATCTGAAAGGAAAATAAAATTACTCGTGAAGATAAAAAGCCATATAAATGTGAAATTTGTGAAAAACGATTTATGAGGATGTCAGACAAGAAAAAATCTGATGTATTCCATTCACATGACTTTCTGTAGCTGTTCAACAAATAAACTTCTTACAAAAGATTATTCTTCTTTCTACACTATGCTGATCGAGATAAACGTTAGCAGAATGTTCTTATTACTTAATTCCTTATAAGAAGAAGGGAACTAAAGGAATGCACTATGCTAAAGTGATAGTCAAATGTTTTAAAAGCTATCATTATGCATTTTCGTAAACTTCCACGGCCAATATTAAAATTATCTTGGTCCAGAGTTTCCGGTGTAGACCGCGTCTTAAGGCCGGAAACTCTGGACCAAGATAATTATCATTATGCAATTATTGCAAATTGCTTCTTTGCTTGGCCAGGAGTAGAACAAAAGGAAAATGGACTTCCTGTTTGGGAAAAGTAAGTATTTTACAACTGAAACAATAACAAGGAATATCTTGGAAACAGTTACCTCCACATCAAAAATGTAAAGGGTATAAATTGTGTGTTTTGATGAGATCTATATTTTTTGTGAAGTAAGGTTTTGTCTATATCTTATGGTTTAGCAGTTAAGCAAAATTTGATAAAATTCAACCAGAATAAAGAGGTCTTCCGAGGCTATTCCCAGAAAATTCAAGATATGCAATATATATTGGGATGTAAATATCTGTAACATACAGGATTTTATCCTGATATATGGTGGACTTTGAGACAGTGATGTGTTTTTTTTTTTTTTTAACTAAATTTTAATACAGGATTTTAATTAAAATTGTTAGAGCCATTTTTAAGAAAATCAAAATTTTCCATGTAAAGGGTAGTTTGTGATGGGGGGGATTTTCCTGAAACTTTTCGTGTCACATCCTTAGAAGATACCAAACCTAAGTACCAAGTTTGGTATTTAATGGAATTTTTGTTTTTGAGCTAAGCTGTCTACACACATACGTGCGCACACACACATGCACATGCACGCACACACACATGCACACGCAAGCACACACACCTTTTTCTAGAAATGCTTTTTTTTTTGATTCAGGAGGTCTCAAAACATGTATTTCCAGCGAAATCTCGGTTTCAAATTTTTGGGTACCATACAATACCTTCTCTATACGCTATGCACATAGTATGTGTAGAGAAAGTAAAAGTATAATTTTATTCATGAGAACAAAAGTGAAAGAAGGTGTGAAATTTGTAATAACGACTTGTACACCACCAGAGTTTAAAAGACATAATGTCATGCATTGTGCAAAAAAATCCACACAAGTGTGAAATTTGTGGAAAGAGCTTTTGTCGAATGTCACCACTGAAGAAGCATAATTTAACCCATACCAATGATCATTCATAGGAATTAGTAGGTGTTAGTCTGGCCAGATGATGTCACAGCACCTTTATGGTAGGTGCTGTATAACGATACAACAAAAAAGCTGTTTCTGAAATTTGCAGTTAAGGGATTGGAAGAAATGAAAAAAATGAAATGGCCTGTTATTTATGGACGCTCTTTAACTGCTGTGGTTCTCAGCGTCCCATTCTATATTGGGCGTGAAAGATCGCTTAATTTTGCTCAGAGGCCTCTCTTATCAGGCTTGAGGTTCTTTTACGTACCGTAAATCTACGACACGGGACCCACAGCTTTACTTCCCTTCCGAAGGAAGCCATGCCAAGGATTTTTACGCCCAAAAAAATCCATCGTCCTCTGCCGGGTTTGAACCCGCGACCTTGGGTATATGAAGATAGCATGGTAACCATTACATCACAGAGGGCGACTGGATTGGAAGAGAGAAGCAAGGTGGCTGTATCATGTTTTCAATCATATATTGCAAAGTGCAGCATACATTTCCTACAATTGTCCTTTTCTTTTCAATTATTTCACCTTCTCCCTTCCTTCATTTGCCTTATACTTCTCAGTGAGTTTCTCTCTCTATCCAGGAGCAAGAGAGACAGCTTCTCTATTGCCAATTAGCTGATACTGAATCACTAATTTATCTGTTATGGCTGCTCTGTTCATTTGTGAGGTCATAATCCAAGATCTCATTCCATATGTAAATGAGATATAGAAACTATTGGCATATGTCAATGGGGGAAAAAGTGTTTTAATGTTTAGAAGGTACTACAATGGTTTCATTCTCGTTTCATGCATCACCAAGGCCCAATGTGGTTCAGAATCCACAGTAATTACTGTAGGTCCTCTCATTTGCTGCCATCCTCATTATCACCTTTCCAATCAGAGGTAACGGACACCTGCTGGGTGCCTGCACCTTAGAAATGGGTCCAGTCATCGCTTGGTGGAAGGAGGTAACCCCTGAATATCATCCAGAGCAAAATGGAGCATTGGTAACTAGTTATCCATATTTACAATCATCTTAAGAATTTAACTCCTCCTAATAGGAGACTGCTTTATCGATCAAATAAATTAAATTTGTTTTGTAAGAAGAAGCAAAGAATAATTACAAGGACTATTTTTACTTTCTCTACATGTAGTAAGTACATAGTGTATAGAGAGGGTATTGTATTGTACCCAAAAATTTGATACCAAGATTACACCAGAAATATATGTTTGGGGGCCCTCTGAATAAAAAAAAAAACATTTTTAGAAAAAGGTCTGTGTATGTGTCTGCATGAGAGGGAGAGACACACACACACACACACACACACATTAAGTATCCTGACAAAGCAAAATAGTATGCTACAAATATAACATTATACAAATATACAGTATTCCTATTACAGAAATAAAAAATATACATTATAAGAGTATAGGGACCGTATTATATGTACATGAAGTGCCTCCTCGCTTGTTATAAAGTAGCGTATGTACACTAAGCATGCCTGTTTATGCATAGCTTGAAAATTGTTACAAAATTGTGAATATAATATATTTAGTTGTTTATTTTTATATTGATAACATTTGAAATAATTTTGTTGTTGCTCAACACAATCAGAATAATTAAATTTTCTATTTAACATTGTTTACTTACCTGTTTCTCTGGAGGCCTTCATGCAGGACTGTCTTTTCCTGTGGAGATTCTATAGGCTTTCCCACTTTGCTTTAACATCTTACGTTTTGCAATTTTGTTTTCCCCCACATTTCTTTTTACTTTTAGTACTAACGGAACAAATAATATCCCTCCATTCTCAATCAACAAGAGCACTGTACAATGCTGCGCTGATAGCACCTTTTTGATTTAAATGGCCTGGGAGCATAGTCAGTGACATCTTTTCTCCTATTTCCCACCTGAATATGCAATAGTACCTTTTTGACTATTAAGCCATCATAACATAGTGAATTTTTATGCTGCTAAAAGAGTTTGTGAGAAATATTATTACTATTATTATTACTTATTAAACTATAACACTTATTAGATGTATCATATTACTTTCTCTACACATACTGTGTACATAGTATATAGAGAAGGTATAATATTGCACACAAAAATTTGATACCGAGATTTCACCGGAAATCCGTGTTTTGGGTCCCCCTGAATCCAAAAAAGCATTTTTGGAAAATGGTCCATGTGTGTGTGTGTGTATGTGTATGTCTGTCTGTGGTCAGCAAAGCTCAAAGACGAAAAGATCGTTGAGTACCAAACTTGGTATTTAAGTTTGGTATCTTCCAAGGATGCGACACAAAGATTTTCAAGAAAATCCCCCCACCCCCAACTACCCTTTACATGGAACATTTTTCAAAAATTTTGATTTTCTTAAAAATGGCACTAACGATTTTGATTAAAATATTGTGTATTAAAGATATTTACCTGACAAATAAAATGTATGTCTTGAATTTTCTGGGAATAGCCTCTGAAGACTACTTTATTTTGGATCAGTTTTACGGAATTTTGCATAACTGCTTAACCGTAGGAGATGGACAAAAACTTACAACACAAAAAATGTAGAGCACATTAAAACAAACAAAATATATATATATTCATGGAGTTGATCGTTTTTTAGATATTCCTTGTTTTTTGTTTCAGTTTTGAAAAATTTATATTTTTCTTTTACAGGAATTTGTCAGTTCCTGTCCATACAAACAAAGGAACTTCAGTCACATAGCAATCAGCTTTTGACTTGTCACTTTAACCTATGGTTAATTCACTTCTACTTACAAGGAAGCAAGTAATAATATTATTTCTTGCTACTTTTTCTCAATTAGCATGAATTAAATAGAAGCATAAGCTTTTTAACAATAATTTGTTACAGAGATGTAGAGAAAGTCATGTGAATGGAACACATAAGATTTTTTTAAGGGGGGGGGGACATAGGCAGAGATGCGACATAACAAAAATTCTACCATGATCATAGTTTTGGTCCTAACAATGAAATTTTGCACAGTTAATTGTCTTGATATCTTCTATGACTGCTATTTTATAAGTAATTTTGTCAACAAATAAAGAAAATAAACTACATTGAAGATTTCCAAACATCAAAAAACTTATGTAGTTTTTTCTTAATATCCCTTTGGTGAAGTTGCTTGAAAACAAGGGTACATAAAGTATTAAAATTATGCTATATTTTGGTGCAGAAGGTTTTTCTCTATCTCCCTTCAATGATTTTTTAAAGTATTTTTCAAGGTATGCAAGTTTTTTTGTTTCAAATAATTATGTGTTTCCTAGCACAATACCTACAGAATCTAAATAAAAAGAAAACTAGCTACACCAAAATACTTATGGTGGCCTGAAATATGTGTGTACCAAATTTCATTGCAATATCTCAAATACGAGGGCCGTTCAGAAAGTAGCCTCCGGTTGATTGCAAGAAATTCACCAAGTTAAATAAAAATATTTTAATATATACATCTTACAACTACATTTTTGCACTATTTTTCTACATAGTTTCCATAACGATTGAGGCACTTATCGTATCTGTTCACAAGCGTTGAAATTCCTTCTGCATAAAAATCACCAGCTTGTGCCTGGAGCCAGCCTGTGACCGCATCTTTGAGCTCTTCGTTGTCATCAAACCGCTGGGACCCGAGCCATTTCTTCATATGCATGAAGAGGTGATAATCGCTTGGCGCCAGATCTGGGCTGTAAGGTGGATGGTTGACAACGTCCCACTTGAAGGACTCAAGAAGGGCTGTTGTTCTGCGAGCAGAGTGAGGACGGGCGTTATCGTGCAAAAAAACAATACCGGAAGTCAGCATACCACAGCGTTTGTTCTGTATAGCCCGTCGTAATTGTTTTAGTGTTTCACAGTACACGTCTTGATTAATGGTCATCCCACGTTCCATGAATTCAACCAACAACACCCCTTTTGCATCCCAAAACACCGTTGCCATCAATTTTCGGGCAGAAAAATCTTGCCGGGCTTTTATTGGTTTGGTAGGCGAATTTGAATGTGCCCACATCTTTGATTGTTCTTTTGCCTCAGGGTTCACGTACTTAATCCAGGTTTCGTCCCCGGTCACGATTCTGTTTAACAATGGTTCACCTTCGGCCTCATAACGTGACAGAAAGTCTAATGCAGAGGCCATTCTTTGAGTTTTGTGGTGGTCGGTAAGAATTTTGGGCACCCATCGTGCACAGAACTTACGGTAACCCAATCTTGCTGTCACTATCTCGTACAAGAGAGTCTTAAAAATCTGTGGAAAATCAGTAGACAACTCCGACATTGTGAAACGTCGGTTTTCACGAACTTTTGCATCAACTGTCTGAACGAGTCCGTCCGTGACCAATGATGGTCTACCACTCCTCTCTTCATCATGAACGTTTTCTCGTCCACTTTTAAATAAACGTACCCATTCATGGACCACTCCTTCACTCATAACTCTTGGTCCGTACACGGCACAAAGCTCACGATGAATAGCTGCTGCAGAATATCCTTTGGCTGTAAAAAACCTTATAACAGCACGCACTTCACATTTGGCGGGGTTTTCTATTGCAGTACACATTTCAAACGGCTACAAACACTAAACTAGCGCAGGTACGACTTTCACTCAACCACGGCTTGATGCCGACTGACCTGCTGAGTGCGTGAATGCACAGATGGCGTCGCTACTCCCCCCACTACCCGCACTGTGACCGATTGGAGGTTACTTTCTGAACGGCCCTCGTAGTTTCCAAAAAAAAGGTACATACGTGTGAAAAATTATAAACCTGAGAAAAGGAAAAAATAAAATTTTGTTTGTTTTATTTAGGGAGTGATGTACATAGTTTAGATACTACCTAAAATCCACCATAATTTTAGTCTGCTTTTTTTTCCTGGTCAGAAACTAAAGAAACATACCTTCTAAATATTTATAAATAATTATGTTTGCCTGTAAGAAATGTAGAGAAACAAGGGATCAAAGCTGATAATCAAGCAGACAGAAAAAGGGGCGTAACATGACAAGTCCTAAGTTTTTAATTTATTTGGACCACAAAGAAATTGAATTAGGTTATGAAACTTTGGGAACACAAAGCTGAATGTATTAGCATTTAATTAATGAAATAAAAAAAAATTTAAAAATTTGCCATTCTTAGCCTTAAGTTTGCAATATAAATGGTGTTTGTAAATCAGCATGTATTCAGTATTAAATCCTCCTCCATGAATGAACACGAACTTAAAGGACAATAATTACATATTATTTTTTCCACAAGGGTCAAAGTGTTGGAAGGTAGGCCAGACTAAAAAATTGAGTGCCATAGTCAGGATTTGAACCAGGAGATTCATGGTGTAAATCACAGTTCTGGCATTGAATCTATCTGTCTGATTTACCTGTCCAATATTTTCAAATGCCTATCAACTTGAACATGCAGTATTATTAATAATAATAATGTTATTGCATTTCATTTTTATTTGTTCTAGATAATCTTATCTTTTCATCCCCTAAACAAATGTAATTAATATCCAGAAACATAAGCAAAATATTTACCATTTCTCATGGTACTACGGATTTAACATCTTGCAAGGAAATTTGCTGAAAAGTTAACAACAGAGTTACAATTTATATTAGGTGAATGAAGCGTAACCTCCAAACTGGAAAATTGCTGAAGTTACTGCATCGCTATTTGTGAATTCAAAAGTGCCAATTCTCACCTCCCGCATGCTTTTTTTTTATGAAATGGAACATTGACGAGCATCTTTAATTCCTGAGATTATTATTGTCATCAGATATGGAGAATCAGGATAAAGACACACTTCTAGACAGCCAATTAATGAGGACATGGCAACTTGTATAGTGTTGGAAATAAATAAACGGCAACACTGCTAGGTGTAGGTTGCTTCACGTTCAAGCAATCCACAATTGTATTGTGTTCCGTATAATGCACCATTAATTAATTTATTTGCCACCATTGGCTACTTTTTACTTTCTCTACACATACTATGCACATAGTGTATAGAGAAGGTATTGCACTCCACCCAAAAATTTGATACCGAGATTTCACCAGAAATATATGTTCCCCCTGTATTCAAAAGAAGTATTTTGAAAAATATGTCAGTGTGTGTGTGTCTGTGAACACAATAATCCAAAAACAAAAAATCGGTGAAATACCAAACTTGGCTTTTATCCTCTAGGGATGCGACACTAAGATTTACAGAAAAATCCCTCCTCCGCAAACTATTCTTTACATGGAACTTTTTTCAACATTTTATTTTCTCAAAAATGGCTGTAACGGTTTTGATTAAAATATTGTACATTAAAGATATTTACCTGACAAATAAATTGAATTATCTGGGAATAGCCTCTGAAGACTACTTTATTCTGAATGAATTTTATGGAATTTTGCATAACTGCTAAACCATAAGAGATGGAGAAGAACTTACCACACAAAAAATGTAGAGCACATTAAAACACATAATTTATGCTACATACTTTTTTTTTTTTTTTTTTTGTGGAGTTTATCTTTTTTGAGTTATTCTTTGATTTTGGTTTCACCTTTAAAAACTTATACTTTTCTCATAGAGGAATTTGTCAATTCCTATCCATACAAACAAAGGAACTTCAGTCACTTAGCAACCAGCTTTTGACTATCACTTTAACCTATGGTACTCCCTTATTTCGCTTCTACTTACAAGGAAGCAAGTAATAAGACTATTTCTGCTATTTTTTTCTCAATTAGCATGAAGTAAATAGAAGCATAAGGTTTTTAACAATTATTTGTGGCAGAGATGTAGAGAGAGTCATATGAATGTAACACATCAGATTTTTAGAATGCATTTTGTGACCATTAATACAAATTTATTAAATGCTTTCCTATGGTATACAATATATTAAATTGATTTGCTTTCAATACTTTTGAGGCGTATTCACAAATAACATTGTATTTTTGTCACACTACTGCATAATTACATATAAAGGAATGTAATCATACTGAGTTTACTCAACATTTCTAAAAAAAATTATTTCTGTTTTCTGAGCCAATAACATTTTAATTTCCTTCCTATCTAGCGAGACCTTCCAACATGAAGGAGATATAAATGCATCCTTATATCTATTGAAAATTAAAATAAGCATTAGCAATGCATGGCCACAATTAATCCTTAAACCTTATAATATATTTGAGAATTATAGACAGATGGCTTTGACTTTGGGAGGAATGTTTGTTAATGAAGTTAGGAATAACTCCCTTTTATTAGCAGCATTTACAATTTGATTTCCATAAAACATGTAGTTGTAAAACTGCAATCATATTACAGTGTTTGTAAGATGGCAGCAAGTTTGTTAATGAAGTTAGGAATAACTCCCTTTTATTAGCAGCATTTACAATTTGATTTCTATAAAACATGTAGTTGTAAAATTGCAATCATATTACAGTGTTTGTAAGATGGCAGCAAATATTACAATGCTATGAAAGATAAAAATAACTATGTAATTTGCTGCTCTATGGGAGAAGTTTTATCAGAAAGAGGTTCCATCCATCTGTCAAATTTATATTTCACACAGGTCATGAAAATAAATATTTTAAAATTAATAAACGCACATTACACAGGATTCGATCCACCTCTTGACTTCTCTGTTATTCAGCAAAGAAACAAAATGTAAATGGCATGTTATTTATAGATGCTCTTTAACTATGGTTCTCAGCGTCCCATTCTATACTGGGTGTGAAAGACTACTTAATTTTGCTCAAAGGCCTCTCTATCAGGCTTGAGGTTCTTTTATGTGTCGTAAATCTACAATACGGGACCAATGGCTTTACTTCTCTTCTGAAGGAATCCATGCTAAGGATTTTTACACCCGAAAAAATCCATCATCCTGCACCAGGTTTGAACCCTTGATTTATTCAGCAGAAGTACGCTTTCAGCCCCTCGGCAGCCATAACTGCTGCTGTTTAAACTTATCTTTGTAAGCAAAGCCTCTAACCTAGGAGCATTTTACTTCAGGTCCATTACCTAATCAAAACACAATAACATATTTTCTGCTTGAGTGTTGAAGTTGTTCCCATTCTTTAATATGATTGCTGAAATATTGGCTTCTGAAACTGCAAGGTGAATGGATGGCTGTCATGCCCACTTGAACACAAAGGAAAGGGAAGCATATGGCACATTTTATTCTTATATCACCTATGCAAGAACACCTGAGAATTAGGTGAATCATTGCACGATGGGCATTTACTTTTGTGAAACATAGTACATGCAGTGATGTGTGAGTGACTGTGCAAAACAACATTACACTTATTTAGCTAACAGTACTTTAAGATATGGGTGAATTTGAATTATATTCTAATACATCCTTTTATATGCATGCAAATTAATCTAGTAGCTTTTGTAGAAAATTGTGTTAGGCTTCCTGTTAATTTCTGAGGTCTATATTATAATGATGAGAACCATTATTTCAGTGTGCTATAGGTGTAGAATGTGAAAAAATCTGATGTGTTCCATTCACATGACTTTCTCTATAGCTCTGCAACAATTTATTGTTAAAAAGCTTCTTGTTCTATTTACTTAATGCTAAAAAATTAGCAGAAATAGTCTTATTACCTACTTCCTGTAAGTAGAAACGAAATAAAGGAATACCATAGGTTAAAGTGATAGTCAAAAGCTGGTTGCTATGTGACAGAAGTTCCTTTGTTTGTATGGACAGGAGTTGACAAAGTCAACTTTATTGCATATAACATAAATTGTGTGTTTTGAAGTGCTCTAAATTTTTTGTGTGGTAAATTTTTTTCCATCTCTTATGGTTTAGCAGTTGTGCAAAATTGCATAAAATTTGTCCAGAATAAAGTAGACTTCAGAGGCTATTCACAGAAAATTCAAGATATACGTTTTATTTGTTGGGTAAATATCTTTAATATATAGTATTTTAATCAAAATTGTTAGTCATTTTTGATAAAATCAACATTTTCGAAAAAAGTTCCAAGTAAAGGGTAGTTGGGGGTGGGGGGATTTTCCTCAAAATCTTCATGTCGCATCCCTGGAAGATACTAAACTTAAATACCAAGTTTGGTTTTAAACGGTGAGCTATGCTGCACACACACACACACACACACGCATGCACCCCCCCCCCCCCCACACACAACTTTTTGTGAAAATGCTTTTTTTTGGAAACAGGGGCCCTAAAACATATATTTCCAGTGAAATCTCTGTATTGAATTTTTGGGTGGAGTGCAATACCTTCTCTATACACTATGTACATAGTATGTGTAGAGAAAATAAAAATCTGATGTGTTACACTCACATGACTTTCTCTATATCTCTGTAAATTATTATTGTCAATAAGCTTATCTTTTATTTATTCCATGCTAATCGAGAAAAATTAGCACAAATAATCTTATTCCTTGCTTTATAGTAAGTAGAACCGAAATAAGGGAGTACCATAGGTTAAAGTGAAAGCCAAAAGCTGGTTGCTATGTGACTGATGTTCCTTTGTTTGTATTGACAGGAGTGTAAGTTTTTCAAAGCTGAAACCAATAAAAAGGAATATCTCAAAAACGATCAACTCCACGAAAAAAATGTATATAACATAAATTGTGTGTTTTAACGTGCTCTACATTTTTTATGGGTTAAGTTTTTGTCCATCTCTTACGGTTTAGTAGTTATGAAAAATTCATCCAGAATAAAGTAGTCTTCAGAGGCTATTCCCAGAAATTTCAGATTATGCATTTTATTTGTCAGGTAAATAACTTTAATATACGATATTTTAATCAAAATCGTTAGGGCCATTTTTTAGAAAATCAAAATTCTCGAAAAAAGTTCCATGTAAAGGGTAGTTTGGGGGTGGGGGGATTTTTCTCAAAATCTTCGTGTCGCATCCCTGGAAGATACTAAACTTAAATACCAAGTTTGGTATTTTACCGACTTTTCGTTTTTGAGTTATCGTGTTCACAGACACACACACACACACACACACACACACACACGGACCTTTTTTCGAAAATACTTTTTTTGGATACAGGGGACCCTAAAACATATATTTCCGGTGAAATCTCGGTATCAAATTTTTTGGTGGAGTGCAATACATTCTCTATTCACTATGTACATAGTGAGTATAGAGAAAGTAAAAAATGGCTAGTAAAATTAATAGTTTTAATAATTTATAATTGTCAGTTCTTAAAAGCAAAATTGTTTCCACGCACCCTCAAAATTTCGGCCATGAGCAACCATTAGTTCTCATGTGGACAGCTCTAGTTTTCCATTCTGTGTTTAAGAAGTTCCATTTTTTTGGTTTATATTGAGTTTTTCTCCAGTGAGTGACAACTGCTAATGTTTCCAACTGTTTGTATTTTATATTCGTGAAGCATTCTTTGGATCTTGTCCCTAAGTTTCTTTTGGTTTTTTATATATAAATGTGGTTACATTCACTATATTCAATTTGATATATGCCAGCTCTTTCATCAGGTCTGATGACATCCTTGATGTTTGAGCTCAATACATCTTTTATGATGTGATGATTTAGGTGAATGTTCTGTTTGAACATTTTTTAAGATTTGTCAGAAGCCCATGGATAGTAAGTGAATTTTTTGAAGTTGATCTGTTTTCTTAGTGTAAATGTGGATGTTTCTTTTAGTAACTTCTTCTTTTTGCTAGTTTTACAATTTTTATCTACTATTGGATGGGTGTTTTGATTTATAATTTCAATTTTGTTATATTTTGCTTTGTATTCATCTGTTTAAAAGGGAATGCATACTAGGCTGATTTAATCATTATCTTTTACATAATTGTTTGTGTTGGTTTTCTATTTTGAATTCTTTAGTTTATGATATTTTCATTTTTATTATTTTCATATCCAAAAATGTCAATTGCTTATCTGTTTGATTATTTGTATTGTGAATTTTGTGCTTCCTTGGATTTTTAAAGTTTTAGTGCATTATTGATGTGTCTTGTTTTGCTAATATGTAATTAAAAGTTGTCATGGGCATATTGCTCCCAAGTTTTAAGTATCCAAGGGAAACTTTTGGTGGTTCTAATTTTTAATGTGCTTATGAACATATTTGCTAGTAAGGGTGAAAGAAGATTGCTCATTGTTAATCTTAATGTTTGGAGAAAATATCTTTTTGGAACTGAAAGAAGTTTAGTTCTGTGCATAAATTGATGATCTGGGAATTCCTAAATTTCCCTTTACAATATTCCAATTGATTTGAGCCAATTTTGATTAGCTGTGGATGTTTGCTTTTGGTATACAAGGGAATAGTGATGTAACATCAAATGAAACAATGGAGTCCTCTTATTTTAATTCAAAAATTTAAGCCACTGATCTGTGGCATTGACTATTTTAGTTTGATTCTGTCCTTCTAAACTTGGAATGTGTAAAAAAAAAAATTAATTACCAGCTCATCAATGATTTATAAGCACTTTTTCCCCTGCAAAATGTAAAACGGATAACTGAACAAAACATATTTTAAAAAGTGTTTAGTTTTTTAAGTTTACTTCTTAGGAAATATATTTTCCTGTCCAATAACAAACTATATCTGATCTTCTGTTTAAAAAATATAAAAATTGCATTAAAAGAAGCATTTAGTTATAAAAACAAGCTGAAAATGAATGGGCAAAAATTAAAACATCCAAAAGTTTAGATTGTTTCGTTTAAAATTTACAGCAATCAAGATTTACTATAAATGATATCTGGACCAAATTTCAGATACATTTTAAATTGGTAGCAAATATATTCATGTATTATTATTATTATTATTATTATTATTATTATTATTATTATATTTGTGGTGGTTGTTTTAGCAGGGTAAAAAGTCTTAACAAAAACAACTCATCAGGCGTGTTGGATTCCCACCATCGAAAAACCCCTGCAAAGAATCAGTCTGAAATTCCCCTCAGAACTGCCCAAAGAATGGAACTGTGGCAGTAGTGGAAGATAATTTTTCACTTAAAAGTTTACATAATACGAATATTATTATTTAAAAACATCTCAATTAACATATTAACAAAAATGCATCCTCATCATTTTTACTTTCTCTACCTTCCATGTAAACAGAAAATATTATACTGTACCCAAAATTTTGATACCAAGATTTCACCAGAAATATGTTTTGAAGCCCCTTGAATTAAAAACGAAAAGTTTTAAAGTATATGAACAGCAATACTCCGGGGGGGGGGGGGGGGGGGGGGGGGACTTGATATTTAATTTCTCCATCTCTCAAGAAAATCTCCCTTAGTCTGCCTCTATAGTGTGCCTGCCTGACACTCAAGAGGTTCCGTGTTTCAATGTCAGTCAAGATGAATGTGCAGTAACTTTAAGTTCCATGGAACTTAGGCTCATTTGAATATCATTTTACCCATGTCATTCATTGTCCAATATGACTTACCAAGATAAAGGACATTAAACTATCCCCCAAAAAATCTCCCCACCCTAAACTTTCCTTTACATGGAACATTTTTCGAAAATGTTGATTGTCTCAAAAATCGCTCTAACAATTTGGATTAAAATACATGTATGTATATATTGAAACACAAATTCTCTTTTCACTACAACAAACTGATTACAATCAGAATCTGTCCACAAATAACTCTTTCTTCAATGATTTAATAATGATTCCTTTCAAAACTCGCTGCGGTGATTACTGCTACTCGCTACGAATATCTCGTGGAAACTGAACTCTGGACAGGGCTCCGTTCCCCTTTTTATACTGTGAATCAGTATATCATACACGTACACTATACAGAATGGGAGGTAAATAAAAGCAAATAATTTGTTATTTAGTAAAGAACAATCCATATAACATAAAGGCATGATCTAATTTTATCCTCTTCCTAATAGCATTGTCATAAATGAAGCACAAATTTTAGGGTTGAACGGCCCTGAACTATCCTGTCTGCTGTGCTTACATACATGACACCACTATAGTCTGGCAGGACAAATAGCAGTGAAGAATCAACCGTGTGACCTGTTAGGTAAAACAACGTCTGAGATAGTGAATAATCGTCATCCTAAAACACCGTGGAAATGTCGTCATGAGCATAACTTTAGAAAATACCGAAAATAACTGCAAATACTGGATCATCACATTTTCCTGAACTGATGAAATAATTATTTGCACTTATTCGCTCCCACTAAGTATAAAATGTATTTTCATGACAACGGAAATGTATATCTTGCATTTTCTGCCGCTGAAGTTCTCTTCATTCTGGATGACTTTAAAGTAGACGTATATGTTGCATGCTTTATTTAACTTAACTTTTCGAGAAGTAGTAGGGAAATAAGGCTTCACGCGTAACCTTGATCGTACTGTTGAATCCTCATAAAGTTTGAACAATTGTTGTATGTGGATTAAAAAGGATGGTTGAATCTTTCCGTGCGCGTGTGTGTGTGTGTGTGTTTTGCATCCCTGCCCATCTTGGAATCACGACACGCGCATTGTTGGATGTGTGCGGTGTGGCTGGTTTGAATTATGAATCCTTAGGTATGTCAAAATGCTGGAAACACGAGAAATTAAAATGCGTGTGTCCTCTTTCGAAACAAGTAATTCAGAGTAATGCTATTAGCAATGGTAAATCCAAGGGAGAAGCATGAGTGAAAACACAAGAGCTTAAAAAGCGTGTGTCCCCTTTCGAAGTTAGGAATTCCCAGTAATGCATGTAGCAGTGGTAAACAAGGAAGAAATATGATGTGTTCAAAAGAAAACAGAAAAGTAACAAGGGTGAGACACGGTAGATTATAAAAATAACAAAAAAGTTATGTCCCCTTCGAAGCAAAAAATTCCAAGTAATGCGAATAGCAATAGTAAATCCAAAGGAAAGACATGAGAGATTAAAAAATAAAGCGCGAGAATGTTAATTTCGAAGCAAGGAATTCCGAGTAATGCAATTAGTAATGGTAAATCCAAGAAAGAGTCACGAGATATTGAAAAAAAAAAAAAAAAAAAAGTAAGAGACGCTAGGTTAAAAAGGGTGTGCCACCCTTCGAGTAAGGAATTCCGAATAATATGATTAGCAATGGTAAATCCAAGAGACAAATGTGAGAGATCACAAAAGGAGTGAAATATTGGATTAAAAAAAGGTGTGCCTGCCTTCAAAGCAAGGAATTCCCAGTAAAGCGATTAGCAAGGTAAATGCCATTAGACATAGAAGGGCCGAAGGAAGCTTAACTATTGTGAATACCAATGCGGTTGCATCCAATGAGAGTAATGGTATGCCCCAATAGAGAAAACCAAGAGGGGATGCGGAAGTGAATACAAGAGAGCCAACTACAAGTCGTCAAAGAAAATAATAAAAACCTTAACAGTTAACCAATCGCAAAATCGCAGAACATGTAAGGAGAGATAGAGAGAAAAACATACAACGCTTACCAGTATGCGTACTAACCATCATCTGGGAGTATAACGGTTTAGAATGGTAGAAACAGATATTCCATAACTAAGTATCAAAACACTATATCATTTAAAGTGCTTTACACGCACTGCAGGAGATGTATAATAGGTGGCATTAAGTTCGACAGCAGATAGTTGACGATGGTAACAGGAGATAACCAATGTGGAGGTAAGAGATAACAGCAGAATATCTAAGTGATAAATGAAGGCATTTTCCTAACTTCCATATATCGCGAAGCATTATAAAAACTAGCGAGCGAACTTCGCGGTGTGTTCTTTTCGAGTTACAACACTTTCAGCAGGTCTTATTGGTACAATGTTCTAAACAAATATAGATTATTGTACTGAGGTGCAAATAACGCTAGTTCCACCACTAAATACTACCGTTATCTAAGTTGTGCTAAATATTTGAATTAATGCATCGCCAGGAAAGCTTCAGTTCTTATTTGAACTTTTGTTATCCTTGAACGTTGTGTATTCCGATGAACTGACTCAGCGGCATAGAAGGAAAGAAATGTATTTGATTAGTGTTTCTTAATTCATATTATGACAGCAAAAAGGTCAAAAGTTACCTAGTATTTTTCTACATGACAATATTTCCTATATTTAAATCCATAGCTTTATAACAGTTACCTAGGATATTAAATTCTCTTTTCCTGTATTCAAACCATAGTTGCATAACAAAAATATTTCCTATATATAAATATTGACTGACATTGCCAATTTTTGTGATTCAGGTGATCTGACACGCCAACTGGATGTTTTGGAGAATGATCGCAATTTCCACTGAAGAAGAAACTGAGTGAAACAGAGCAGGATGTTCAGAGCAATGCCACAGCATGTAGGCCTGTCAAAACACACTTTGGTAATCACACTGCGATACATTTCGAGGATTGTCAACTGTTCCTTTCGACAAGTACAATACGATGACAGAGGAACAGATTAACAGGCTCGGTAATGGCGGTTATGCTATGGTATACAAAGGAATTGAAACTTTGAAATCCTGTTACGAGAAACACGTGTTTTTATAGCAGAACAATGTAAGTACTAATGCCTATGTTTCAAAGCTCAATAATTGTAGGTAGTTCTATTGGTTTTGGTTTTGAATGTTAAGAGACACTGGGAGTAAAATTTCTAAAAAAATTTTAGAGCATTTTCAAACTGCATTGTTATGATGTTAATTTTAAACCAAACTTCACTCAAATTGGATAAATACTTTGGCAGTTACATTAGCTTTGTTGTGAATTTCAAGGGGCACTGGGAGTGAACATTTTAAATTTGTATTTTTGTATAGAATTTTCTTATTGCATTGTTATGATGTTAATTTGAATAACAAAGTTCATTCCACTTGGATAAATACTTAGCACTTATGCCATATTTGTTTTGTTTGTGGACATTAAGTATCACTTGCAGTGAACATTTCAAAATTCTGGTTTTCTGTACAGAATTTTCTGATTGAACTGTTCTGATGTTAATTTGAATACCAAGTTTCATTCAAATTGGATAACTGCTTTAACATTTATATTTGTTTTGCTTGTGAAAGGGACACCGGAAGTAAAAATTTCAAATCTCTATATTTCTGTATAGAATCTTCAGATTGCATTGTTAGGATGTTAATTTTAATACCAAAGTTAATTAAAATTAGATAAATACTTTAGCAGTTATATTTGTTTTGCTTGAGAATGTCAAAGGACACTGCGAATGAAATTTTCTATATTTCTGTATAGATGTTTCTGATTCCATTATTATGTTATTTTAATATCAAATTTTAGATATATTCAACACCTCAGAAATTTTAGTTGTATTTAATAAAACAACTGAGACACGTGAAACATTCTGAAAGTGAGAAAATGTAGTTTCTAGAAAAATACTGTTTATTGAAGTAGTATGCCAGGAAATGGGTAAATTGTACACTCTTTAAAGCAAGGGGAGAGGTCAGTTAAATGTACATTTTCAATAGATGTCCAAATGTTCATGTGTTCCAGTCACATGACTTTCTCTGTATCTCTGTAACAAATTTCATGACAGTTTTGTCGCTCTCCTTGGTGTTGTGGTTACCATGCTAACTTCAGATACTCATCGTTGCAGGTTCAAATTCGGTGGAGGATGGTAGATTTTTTCGGGTGTAAAAATCCTTACCATGGCTTCCTTTGGAAGGGAAGTAGAGCCTTTGGTCCCATGTAGATTTACGGAACGTAAAAGAATTTCAAGTCAAATAGAGAGGCCTGTGAGCAAAATCAAGCGGTCTTTCACGCCCACTTTAGAATGGGACGCTAAGAACCACAGTAGTTAAAGAGTGTCCATAAATAACACGCCATTTATTTATTTCATGAAAATTGAGATAAACATTAACAGAAATGGTCTTATTACATGGTTTATAAGTACAAGGAAAAAATGAAATATACAGCGTTAAATTGATAGTCAAATCTTTTAAAATCTCCTTAATATGTGGTTGAAATTCATTCTCTTTGCATGGCCAGTGTTTAACAAATTACTATGAGAAACGTTTAAGTAACTTTAAAAATTGAAAACAATGACAATGAATATTACGAAAAATGTAATCTCTACAAAAAAATATTGTGGGTTTGTAATTAAAAACATATTTTCTGTAATATATTCTGTAATATTTTAAGGAACTTAGAGAATATAAAAATGGCAAACCTCTCGGTCAGACGGGTCTAACAACTCTCGCAGTGGTGTCAAAGGTCATACCTATTAATTCTCACTGAGAAGGATATAATCTTGAATAGAGTTTATTCCTGTGCTAGTGATTTATAACTGTAGTAATGAATTTTATTTAGTCAAGTGGTAACCGCAATAGATCTTATACTTTCTAAATATGCTGACTGCCTCTTAAAAATGTTTCAGGTTCCAATCAAGAGAGATCCCACAGGGATGCTGATGTAAATGAACTTCAAGCTAAGAGGCCATTGCCAGCGTGTGATGAGACCCACTCAACATTTGAAAGTGGTCAAAACTTCAGAGTCCACAGTAAGTCATGGTCAGAATTTACAATGCTGTCAGACAGAAGGTGCATTTAAAACAGAGTGCAAACAATCAGAATAAATAATACCATAAATATATTTGACCCTGAAGCATTCATAGAGCAATGCTGTGTTTTAGTTACCAATCTGAAAGAAACTCATCTAACTGAACATAAATGTGGAATTAATCTAGATGATACTCTGACTTGCACATATTTAATTAGCACTCCATGTAAAGAAGAGATTGAGACATCTCATTTTAACACCAAAAGAGATTATATCATCCACAGTATAAATCTCAATCAATAGTACAGTGGTAAAATAAAAACTCTCATATTATCACATATTGATAATTTTGAATCTTGAAATAATTCAAAGGTAATCCATCATATTCATTCGTTAACCATTAACATCTGTAGATATGATGCATTGGATGTGTCCCAGTATATAGAATTGCCTGAATTCATTAAACATAAGAAGGCAGTCATAAAAATGAAAAATACGGACAGTAAGTGCTTTGGCTGGTGTTTATTTGCTGCTAAATATCCTGCAAAGTAGTATTCTAAGTATAGAATAACAGAAGAATTTAACTTTAAGAGAATCAAATTTGCAGTCAGACTTGATTATTTAGAAACCATTGAAAATCAAAACATAAATATAACATAAATATATCCATTCTAGCCCCTAAAAACAATTACTCTATAAAAAACATTTTAAATTCTAAATTAAAAGATGATATCCCACAAGAAAACAAACCAGGAATATATCAGTTCAGCTGTAATGACTGTGAAAAAATCTACATCGGCCAAACAAAAAGAAATATAAAAACCAGGGCAAAAGAACACCACAGAAATATTAAACTCAAACAAGAAGAAAAATCTGCAGTAGCTTGGCATTTTTGGAAAGAGAAACACACTATAAATAGAAGCCCAAAAATCCTCAAAAACATCACAAGGAAGACAGAATTAAAAGTTTGGGAAAACATATATATTTGGAAAAACAAGAACCGGGTTTTCAATTTTGAAATCCCGCCAGGCGATCTACTCATCCAGAAGTTCATCAAACCACCACCAGGGACAGAGACAACCACCACAGCAAGCAATGCCGGTAGTCGACCAAAGGAATTGACAATGGAAGCTCATGGCTTCTGAAACATGTTTTCCGAAATAAAAAAGTAAGTGATGTAGTGTTACAAAATCGACTCAACTAAATTTTAATTGTTAAAACACATCACTGTCTCAAAGTCCACCATATATCAGGATATCCATTTCTGTTTTTGGACTAGAGTGTCCATGTATTATCCCACTATACCAAACCTTAAATAGGAAAGATACGTTAATATTTTAAGAATTAAACATGAACGCAGATTTCATTACATGTTAATTATGGATTTGTCATGTCGTTTGAGAAGTCAAATGACTAAATGCAAACGAAAAATGTGGATTTGTGAGGCTTCTTTAAAACGCTTTCCAAGTGAAGCATTATTAAGTAATCACCTTTTAAAGTGTATGAAATTCAAAGTCTAATAATACCTCAGTTGGAAGTAGATGATGTAGTTGAATACAAATAAGGCTTTCTCAGTTCCATTTGTGGCATATGCAGATATAGAAACAATATTTACTAAAGTTTAGTCATGTCAGTCATCTTGTTCTAATAGTTGTCGCGATCGATACAGCATCATGAAGCCATGTCAATAGCTCTTAAGCCGTTATGTAGATACGGTTAGTCACTCTCAAAATTTAAAGTTTTCGGAGGTTGTAATGCAATTAGTGAATTTCCTATTGAACTTAAACTAATTGCTGAAGACATGATACTAATATATCAAAATGTTATTGAGTTGAAAATGTCTAAAGAAGATGAAATTATTTTTCAATTGTCGGAGGTCTGTCATATATGCAAACGGAATTTGGAAGTTGATGGTATTAAAGTACGTGACCATTCACATTTAAGTGGTAAATTTCTTGGCGCTGCTCATAACTCATACAATCTAAATAGAAAACTACAAAATTTCATAACTGTATATTTTCATTGTCTCTCGAATTATGATGCTCATTTTATAGTTAAGACACCTAGGTTATGATAATGAACCTACATCTTGTATATCCCAGAGTTCAGAATGATATCTTTCATTTAGTAAGAAATATAAGTCAATTTACTTTAGATTTTTGGATACATACATTCATAGTGATAAATTGTCAAATCTGGCCGATTTGTTAACTAATTGGGATTTCAGAATTACAAGCAGTGAGTACAAAACTCCAGAACGTCAGAGACTCATGAGACAGAAAGGTATATTTCCATATTCATATGTAGACTGCAAAGAAAAACTTAGAGAGACTCCACTACTTCAGCTTACACAAATTAATGAAATAACCGCTGAAGAGTAATAATGCTCTAAATGTCTGGGAAACGCCAATATTAGCAACCCTGGGGATATAGTAATTTATATCTGAAAACAGACACCTTATTGTTGACTGATGTGTTTGAAAATTTCTATGATCTTGCATTGAAAATCTATGGTTTGGATCCTAGTCACTACTTCATATTACCAGGATTAGCGTCCAATGCTATGCTCAAAATTACAAACATAAAAATATCATTAATGACCAATAAAGGAATGATGGAGTTTTTCGAATCTGCTATCAGAGGAGGTTTATGCTTGGCATCCAAACACTATACAAAAGCTAACAATAAGTACATGTTGATTATGATCATTTGCAACCTGATAAATATCAGGCATATTTGGACGTAAATAATCTTTACCTTACTGGAATTTTAGAATTTCTGTCATACGGAGGACTCAGATGGTTAAGTAGAGAGGATATCATTAATACTAATTTCTTAAAAATACCATCCAATTC
This sequence comes from Hymenopus coronatus, assembly GCA_030762935.1. Classification (NCBI taxonomy): domain Eukaryota; kingdom Metazoa; phylum Arthropoda; class Insecta; order Mantodea; family Hymenopodidae; genus Hymenopus; species Hymenopus coronatus. The sequence continues at coordinate 166,745,706 of CM060882.1, forward strand.
AAAGGTCGGTTACGTTTTAGAATATCCATCTTCACTACATGACTCCCATAATGAATTTCCAATATGCACGCAGAGTGAGATTTCACTCATAGGTAAATACAAGAAACTGTTAGCTACATGGCACCTAAACGTAATTATATATTATACTACGGAAACCTGCAGCAATGCTCCAATTAGGGATGACTTTTTAACTTGCATACATAGTGTGGTCGCATATGATTGAACAGATTGGCTTAAAACATTCATTAACTTAAATTCAGATTTGCGTGCAAATGAGACCTCTAAATTTGGACAAAATCTATATAAATTAATGAACAATTGAGTTTATGGTAAGTTCATTGAGAATGTACGAAAGTACAGTGATTTCAATCTATTTACATCATGGAAGCAAGCATGCAAACTAATTGCACGTCTCCAAATATTGTTAGGTATGTAGTATTTTCCGAGGCTCTTGTAAGCATTCATTGAATTGGCGAGAGAGAAAGTTTGTATGACTAAACCCATGTATATTGGTCAGGCAATTGTTGACAAGACAAAATTTATAATGTACAATTTCTATTACAATATATTGAAACCTGAGTTAATAGATCTAGTTCTAAATTACATTGACACATTCCTTTTTGAATGCAGCACAGATGTATACTTTGATGCATCCAACTATGCTCAGGATGTTTTTGGAATACTGTGTGTTAACAAGAAAATTATTGGACTCTTTAAATATGAATTAGCCGGAAATGATATGAATATGTAGGATTATAATTAAAATTGTATACTTTTAAATATGATGTACAAGTTGTAAACAAAGCAAAGGTGTCACAAAGAGTGCAATGTGTTCAATCAGTTTTGAAAACTACAAGTCATGCCTGTTCCAAGTAAAACGTATTGTGCCAAACAAAAAACATTTAGGAGTAATAAACACGATATGCATACAGTAGAAATGAATAAGGTAGCATTGCACAGTCTTGATGACAAACGTATGCTTATTGAAGGTTCTTATTCAACTCTAGCTTGGGGTCATTATACTATAGTTGAAAATTCTGACCATGACCATGAAAGAGGTTGGGAAGTATTAAGGGGGGCAAGGGGAAGGAATGTTAGAAGACAGTATTGCACTATATTTTTCAAAGTATATTCTAAGATACTTACATAGGAAATTGAAGTTGTAGTTTAAAATGTATTTTATGGAATCACATTTAGTATTACAAACTGTATCTTAATTTTCATTTCATTATATTTATTTTTCTTTATACAAACTTGACGGTGTTGCAATACTTTTTTTTCCACAGGTTAGTTTTAGGATACTTAGATAGGGAATCAAAGTTGTAGGATTAGTTTTAAAATGTACATATTTTATGAAATTACAATAATTAGCCTTAAAATTGCACCTTAATTCCGCTTTCATGTTGTTTTATTTTTTAAATGTATTTTTATTTTTTCACAGCGTTGACAGTTTTGTATTTTTACTAAGTTAGTTTTAGGATACTTAGATAGGGAATCAAAGATCTAGGTTTAGTTAAAAACAGTGTATTTAATGACATTACAAGTAGTGTTTAAAAAATTGTACCTCAATTTTCATTTCCGTTTATTTATTTTTTTTCACAACTTAGAAAGTAATACAATACACTGTTAAAGTTAGTTTTTTTTAGGATGCTTAGCAAATATTAGTCTCATAAATTCTCTGAACAATTGTATCTTTTGAAGCAAGGTTGTACTTAGCATTAATAATGGTATATTCATTTTAATTTTTTTTCACAATCTTGTAAAAATTAATGCTACACAAAAAATAATAATTTTGTATTGATTTGTCTTCGTTGTTTTCATTGTACATCCTTATTCTTATCCTTATCATAGAAGGCAGAAAATAAGAGGATATATACTAAGTTTTTATTGCTTAAAAAGCAATAATGGTTACATCAAATCCTTGCTTTCAACCCATTCTGACTTAGGAAAACCTAACCATTTTATTTAAACCTTTTTTCTCTTTGCTTCAATATGTTTTCAACAAAGTATGCATAAGGTTAACCTATAGTCAATAGCTCATGTACTTAGAATCCTGCAGACATTTCATTTCCCTAAGAATCCTTTATTATGTATGTTGGGGGATCTGTAGCCGTCACTTTGCTGATTTGAAATATCCTTGCACTCCAGTTTGATATGTATCCCTTTTCGAGCATTGATTTATACTTTGAGATCCTAACGTTGCCAATTTTGAATGTTTGACCTCCTCATCTCTCTCTTGTGGTGGTGTCATACATAGATGCTGAGATCATTGGTGGTAACATCTTTGGATGGCATTCGAATCGTTGAATGGTAAGTGTTATTACAAGTGTCTAACACCTTAGGTAAGAGATCTAGACTTTTGTATGATCCTTGTACCAGAAAATCACGGTACAACATTGTTTTTATGGTTCGTATTAGATGTTTCACAGCGGTTGCCTTTACATCGCTAAATGTACTATAATGGTTGACCTTATACTTCCTCATTAATTGTTTGAATGGGTTGTTATAAAGCTCATTATCATTGTCGGATTGAATGTGCTTTGGTGACGTTCCCACTTCCTTCAATATTAGCTTCATTGCTTCTGTTACACGAATCCCAGATTTATTCTTCAGAGTTTTTGCATAGGCCATTTTTGAATAAAAGTATAGTAATCAGTATATATTTATGACTTTTATTTTCCCTTGTATATGGAATCATTTCTATTATATCGATCTGTACCAGGTCATGGAGTCCCTTTGTGACTATCTTCTACGAAGAAAATTTCTTCGAGCCGCTGAATGTAGTGCAATTTTTCGCTTAATCATGATATAATTTTCGATGTTCTCAGCTTACGTATCATTTCGTCGATCTCAATGCCGTAGTTCTTGTCCCCCACCTCTTGAGATACAAGTAGAATCATCAAACGATACCCCAATACGTTAGGCTTGGACCAATAAATATAATCAGTACTCTTCCGAAACTCCTTCCATTCGACTCCCGATCCTATATTTCTTGTGAGATTCTTGATTATGTTTTATATGCAAAGCCAGAATTCGACTTTAAACGGCCGTAACGCGCATAACCACTCTTGTGAACTAACATATTTTGTAGAATGTGAGCGTAGTATCCAGATCGTCTTCTGTATACGTTGATCGAATTCGCACTCGTTTAAAGATTAGTTCAAGTAACCCCGGATTTATTTTATATTGCTCACTTCTTACTTGAATGCCTTCGAATTGTATACTTTATTCCCTAGGCAATAACTACCGTTTTCTAACGGATTCCATATGCAGTATCCAGTTCGGTTTTTTTTTTTCCTTCCTAATTTACGAATTTTTCCTAGGTACGATGAAATGTATCCTTGTCTTCGTTCTCTTCTCCATTTTCGTTGCCTTTCCCGCCTCTTCTTTGATTTTCAACATTGCATTGCGAGGTGTAGTTACGGGTTGAAGAACCTCCAACATGATACGCTGGGTTTCGAACTTAGTACCCTTTAGAGAGCTTGACTTTCCCCTGATAGCCTTGGTATGCTCTGCTTTGGATTGCTTCAGTCTGATAGTGTCACTTTCAGTACCCATTTTTGAAATGATTAATTATTAAATGGACATTATCAAGGTATAAATGAAAATTATTTTGAAATTTAGGATATGTCCGTCTTTGGGTTCTTGAACCTTGGCTGTAAATGTTATTCTATTCCTTTCGTGACAGGATATGGATATGTTTCTAGTGCTTACTGTTTATTGCAGCTATAGTACCTGATCTTGTGAAATAGTGCATTGGATCAGTGATCCCTCGAACGGGATTGAATGGTATATATAGTGAGGATATATCTTGGCGAGGTTCCTCTAAAAGACCTCGTTTGTAGTCTAATGTCGGTCTATAATCGTGTTTATGACGTTCACTTGAGTTTTGAGAACTTCGAGCTTATCCATCGTCACGGTTAGAAATTTATCCATGGAGTGCTGTCTTGCGGTCATAGGATTCAGATTTTGCGCTACCACTTAGCGATATCTTTTGGGAGGGGTCTATGGCACTCTTGATGTATTTTAGCGTCTCTTCATGTTTCTTTTCTACGACCTGCATGACAAATCGTTTACTTGTTGCATCACCGTCGTCTATAGAGAGAGCTATATATTTTAATTTCTGTCAGATGGGAGCATGTGATTTTACATAGTCTGTTAAATAGTTTTATTAGGCACATAATATTCATTCACAGGAGTCATCAATATATTCTCAGTCTGATCTTATCAAGACGTATGCGGTTTTCAGAATCGCGTTCTAATATACGTTGCCTAAGTACGACATAAGATTTTCGTACTGAGTGGTGATTGATATTTGTATGTGATTCCTAAGCGTAGTTTCGAATTCACCCATGTGATGATAAAATGTTTTTCTTCGAATCTCGATGACAGACACAATCGTAACTAAATACTTCTTAATCGATGTGTCGCCTTCTTCCTCAGGTTCGCGAACATTACACAACCTATTTATTTATTAACCAAAATAATTTATACATTTACTAAACTCTATAGGGTCTTCTCGTCCCTTAACAACATTTAAGTCTTTTTGTTGTCTCAACATACTGGAATCGAATCGCTTACACAATGCTGGCTGGACATATACAGGGCAGGATGTAGACATTGTAAAACCAATTTGGGTTTTCAACGCTGTTTTATACCTCTCTCTACTCCTTGGATTTGCTGCCGATCACAAGAACTCATACTCAACAGCAAGTTTGAATGGTTCCCATTATAACTAAAACTTCTAATAATTGTAGAAGGGTGAAGAAGCAGCTGCTACTAGACTGAAGCGTATTGAATGGAGGATGCCAGTACTTAGACTTTTCGATTCCGAGAGAATGGAAAAACTCAAACTGGTCAAATCCGATCAATCATTATATGCCGCCTTTCGAGCTTGGGACCTGCACAAACAACCTGCGTTCCTGAGACTAAATCTCCACTCGGAATATTGCTACTGCTTCCACATTAGAAAACACCTTGTTTCGTAATTTGGGAGTACAGACGGCTAGACTGCTCTCTATTTGATCGATGTATTCACTAATCTGAAACTGTATCTCAATAGTGAATACTATCCAGCCAACGATATGAACTTGTATTTTAGAACTTCAAAATTTGCATCTCTAAATGAACTACTCGAAATTCCAGAATTCATGTTATGGCAAAGATGATTATCCTCTGTTGAAGAGAACTTTACGAAATTTGCACCCCTATTCGTCATTGATTGCTCTCATCAACCTGAGGAGACCGTCTCCGGAACTGTAAACATCAGACTGGAAGTTCAAGCATCGGATAACATGCCTGTACGCACATCTTTGTTTTGTCTAGTTATTCACCATAAACTTATCACTTACAGACCTCTAACACATGCAGTTCAATCAATTATACATGAACTGTGAATAAAAAGAAACTAAAATATTTACATTTTATCTTTTGATTGCACCTAGAATACCTTTCCATTACCCTTTTCCTAATACCCTGTTTGACAGATACCGGCACAACGATGTATGAACATCTTGCAGCTGATATAAATATTTTTGAATGTATGGTATGAGTCTTTTTAGTCCTCTTATTACACCACTATCCAGATATATTGCGTTATTATTTAGGCAAGTATTTGCTAACGTTATTTGATTCACATTATTCATACACACGATTATACTATATGCTTTATTATCTGCCAGTCAGCTTTTGTTATATACACATATGAATCATCGTTTGTTCTGATGTAGAGGACCGGAACTTCGTAATATAAGCCTATATTCACTCTGCACTAGGGGATATAAATACATCATTGTCGAATAGCAGTTCTTCATTTCGATGCACTTTCTTTCTTGACTTGAGGCGGCGACTGGGATGGTGCAATGGGATCCAGGAAAATTACTATCCCCTGATCTTTATCCAATCCTGTCTTGGACTTCTTCAACTCATTCCTTTTCTTTGTTGTCCTATCCTTTTTCTCCTCTCTGCAACACACACACACACACACACACAGACACACACTTTTTCAGTTACGAGAATTATAAGGTTTAGACGAGGGTAATGTCAATTAAATGCTCACCTTTCTCTTTCAACTGATGGTTGAGTGACAGGAGGCGAATTTTCTACATCATGGCTTGCAGGAATTTCTTCAGCGTCTGGATTGCTGAAAATATTATATACTCAGTTCTACTGCGTTTATAACACAGTTTACTAAATAGTAGATCTACAGTCTTACTTTCTACTATTTTTTCTTACTTATAGCCATACACTTCAGAGTTTTCTCCACAGCTGAAGACTGACATCATTTCTTTGTGCTGCAGTGGTTAGGTGCACACGCTCCGGTGTGTCACTCCATCATACTTTTCGATGTGTTTCTCTAGAAAATGCACCCTCATCTCCTCGTATGTCTTAATGGTGGACTAATTTGCATTGTCGCTCTCCATGTTAACTCGGTAACTTTTCCTCACGACGACTTTAGGACAAGTGGTTTCACACTCTTTTTTCTCTCCTTTATTCTAAAGCAGCATGGAAGGGGATCTATGGTTATGTCGTACCGCATATCGGAATTCAGTTACACATAGCGTGCCTGGAGGGGACTTTTATGACATGTCTCGACTTGTTCTAGCGCTATGTTGACGTTACGTCACACTAGAGCTGGGGGGCGGGAAGCAGGAGAAGGGAACTTATAGACAGTTATCATCTTACGTTGTGTGGACGTGTTGTCACACTGCATATTGAAAATCAATATTCATCGTGTACCTGAAGGGATCTTGTAGGACATGTCTCGACTTGTTCTAACGTTATATGGATGTGACGTCACACTGCTTATCCACGCATAAACACACCCATCCACACGCGCGCTTGCTTGCACATACGTACATACTCATCCAACGCTGCGCACACTACGATCCCTAGTCAGACAGGGACGTACCTCACTCACACACACAGGGCCGCGCTGTGGCCGAGTGGTTAGGCGGTTCGATCCCAAGCGACCGCATGTGAGATTTGTGGTGGACAAAGCGGCGCTGGGGCGGGTTTTCTCCGGGTGCTCCGGTTTCACCCGCCATCGCATTCCACCGGTACTCCATCATTCATGTATCATCAGTGTTCAGCGCCTGCGGTGCCATAAGTAGTTAAAGCGGGCGTTAAACACTACAAAAAAAAAAAAAACACACACACTCACTCAGAGGGGTTCCGCATTCCTTCCTTTCCTTAAGTCATATACAAATACGACAGTTCAGTCCTTGAGGACTCAAAAACATCATTCGTGGCACAGCTGAAACCTTATTTACATACTATTCGAGATATTCGTTGTTATTGGTTTCAATTGTATAGTACTTCTACTTTTCTCAGACAGGAAATGTCTGTTTTTCTTTCGTTCTACTCCTAGCCAAGCAAAGAAGCGATTTGCAATGACAATCGCATAACATTTGACTATCACTTTAGCATAGCACATTCCTTTAGTTCCCTTCTACTTATAAGTACGAGGGCAAATCAAAAAGTTTTTGCCCCTATTTTTTTCTTGTAAAATAAGAACATACCGCCAACTTAACATTATTATTCCTTGTACCTTTCACTATTCTTCCGCATAGTTCCCGTGCCGGTTCAGATGTTTTTCCAATGGCAGCACTAATTTTGGGATGCAGTTGCGGTAGAAGTCGGCTGTCTGACTAGGAACCACTGTCACACTGTTGTCTTGACTCCATCGCTTCAAGTGAATTGTTGTCCTGCCAGGAACTTCAACGGACTGCAGGATTCGGGCTAGATGGTGGATACTCCAGGAACTCCCAGTGAAATTTCCTTAGCTTGCCGACGGTCTTGTTTGCCACATGTGGTCTCGCAATGTCGTGGGGATGATCACGTTGTCAACATCGAGAATCCCGCGGCGCTTCTTTCTGATCGCAGCCCGCAGAAGTGACAGTGTGAAACAATATCTGTCAGCATTGATGGTGGCACCTCGTGACATGAATTCCAACACGAGCGGTCCATGGTAATCCCAGAATGTCGTTATCATCACTTTGTGAACAGAAGGCGCGGTACGGAATTTCTTTTTCACAGGAGACTGCGGATGTTTCCACATCGTTCTCTGCTGTTTTGATTCCGGCGTGTAATGAGGTACCCGCGTTTCATCGCCAGTAACAATGCGAGCCAGAAAATTGTCACCCTCCTCGGCATATCGTTGCAGATAATTCAAAGAAGCAATCATTCACTTGCCTTTCATCACGTCATCCAACTGCTTAGGAACCGATCGACATGAAACCTTCCTGTATCCTAATCACTCGTGAGCAATGTCTTTAATGCGCACGCGCCGCTCTGCTTTCACCATCGCATCCACGCGGGCAATATTGCCATCAGTGACCGATACACACGGTCTCCCCGCACGCTCATTTCATGCAGGATTTCACGGCCATTTTCAAACTCAGAACACCACCATCTCACACTTCTCAAAGCAAGACACCTTTCCCCATATGCTGGTTGCACTTCCCTGTGGATCTCGATGAGCGGTCGTCCCTTGCTCCAGGGAAAACAGATCACACTTCGTTGCTCGTAGGCAAGCCGTGGACATGTTAAGCACACCTGCCATTTTGAATACACTGACAGCAGCGTAACCGCCAGCAGCAGCTGGAAACCGGCCCATGAAAAGTCCACCACTTCGAATGTATATGTTGGTTTTTGTTTTACGTTCCTCATTCGGCCGAAAAAAATTGGGGCAAAGACTTTTTGATTTGCCCTCGTAATAGCATTCTGCTAATGTTTATCTCGATTAACATGGTATAGAAATAGCATTAATCTTTTGTAAGAAGTTTGTTTGTAGAGCAGCTAGAGAAGGTCATGCGAGTGTAACACATCAGCTTTTTTTTTTTGTGGATTCAGAGGTCCTCAAAACAGTATTTCCGATGAAAACTCGGTATGCAATTTTTTGGGTGGAATACAATACATTCTCTACCTACTATGTGCCATGGAAGGTAAAATACCAATGTGATACATTCACACGACTTTCTCTACATAATATCGTTTATGTTTTTTATAGCTTCTGCAACTTGTTCTTACGAAAGCTTATATTTCTATCAGCATCATGTTAATCCAAATAAACCTTGGTATAAATTGATTAATTACATGTTTTGTTGATGGCACTTACAGGAACAGAAGTAACCTTCGCGATAGTGACATGTTTAAAATCGGGTTGCTATATGCCGACTTTGAAAATCCATGCTGTTTTTATGAGACCGCCTCAAAACAGACAACTGAGTAGTTGAAAAAACTGATGTGTTCCATTAACATGACTTTCTCTACATTCTGTAACAAATTACTTCAATAAGCTTATTCTTCTATCTACTTCATGCTGATCGATATATACACCAGCAGAAACGGTAGAAGGAAATAAGGGAATACACTAGGCTAAACCAACAGTTAATTTTTTAAAAATATGGTTGCTATCGAATTGAAATCCGATTTTTGCGTAGCTTGGAGTTGACATGAAACGAAAAATTAGGAATACTTCGTAAACGGCCAACTCCTTGAAAAAAGTATATGTCATATATTGTGTGTTTTATCGAGATCTTTATTGTTTTGTTTAGCAAGTTTTTGCCTATCTCTTGCAATTTACCTGTTATGCAAAATTTAATAAAAATCAATCCGAATAAAGAGGTCTTCAGAAGCTGTTCTTAGAAAATTCAAGATATACATTTTATTTGTCATGTAAATATCTTAGACATAAACGAATTTAATTAAAATCGTTAAAGCCATTTTTGAGAAAATAAACATTTTCGAAAATGTTTCTACGTAAAGCGTAGTTTGGGTGGGGGGATTTTCTTGAAAATCTTCGTGTCGCATCCTTGGAAGATACTGAACTTAAATATCAAGTTTGTTATTTTACGGACTTTTCATTTTTGAGCTATGCTGCCCACAGACACCCACGGACGGTTTTCTAAAAATACTTTTTTACTTTCTCTATGCGTACTATATACATGGTGTATTGAGAAGGTATTGTATTGCATCCAAAAATTCGATACCGAAATTTCACCAGAAATACGTGTTTTGAGACGCCCTGAATCCAAAAGAGTATTTTTAAAAAGTTTTCCGTGACTGTCTGTGTATACATGTGTGTGTGTGTGTGTGTGTATGTGTGTGTGCGCGCGCGTGTCTGACTGTGGGCAGCATACCTTAAAAACAAAATGACCGTTAAATACCAAACTTGGTATTTAAGTGTGGTATCTTCCAAGGATGTGACACGAAGGTATTCAAGAAAATTCCCCCACACCCAACTACCCTTTACATGGAAAAAAATTCGAAATTTTTGATTTTCTCAAAAATGGCTCTAACGATTTTGATTAAAATCTCTCACATTTGAGATATTTATGTGGCAAATAAAATGTATATCTTCAATTCTCTGGGAATAGCATCTGAAGACATGTTTATTCCAAATGAATTTTGCGGAATTTTGCATAACTGGTTAACTATAAGAGATAGACAAATACTTACCACATAAAATATGCAGAGCTCCTTAAAACACGCAATTTATGATATATGAACTTTTTTCGCTGAGTTGGCCGTTTTTGATATACTCCTTGTTATTAGTTTCAACTTTAAAATACTTATACCTTTCTCATACGGGAATTTGTCAACTCCGGTCCATACAAACAAAGGTACAGCAATCACGTAGCATGCAGCTTTTAAAAGTTTTCACCATCAATTTAGTCTAGTATACTCCCTTATTTTGCTTCTACAACAAGGAAGCAACTAATAAGACTTTCTGCCCATTTTTTCTAAATTAGCATTAAGTAAATAAAATAATAGGCCTTTAAACAATAATTATTTGCAGAGATGTGGATAAAGTCATGTGAATGGAGCACAAGATTTATTTTTGTATTCAGAAGGTCCCAAAAGATGTATTTCCGGTGAAATCTCAATATGGAATTTTTGGGTGCAATACAATACCTTCTCTATACACTATGTACATAGTACGTGTAGAGAAAGTGAAAAAATGACAACGTAATGATAATTCAAACCAATAAAGGATATGTCGGAAACATTGATGCCACAAAGCGTTTTTCTCTATCTCCTATAGTTTAAACTAAACAAATTAATTTTATTACAAACTAGCTGCTCGCCCCGGCTTCGCACGGGGTGGACCTGATGAAAAAATCTGTGTTCCATTCACATGACTTTCTCTACAGCAAATTATTGTTAAAAAGGTTTTTCTTCTATGTACTTCATGCTAATCGAGAAAAATTAGCAGAAATAGTCTAATTATTTGCTTCATTGTAAGCAGAAGCGAAATAAGGGAGTAGCATTGGTTAAAGTGATGGTTAAAAGCTGGTTGCTGTGTGAGTTCGTTTGTTTGTTATGGACAGGAGCTGACAAATTCCTGTATGAGAAAAGTAGGTATAAGTATTTTATATCTGAGACCAATAACAAGGAATATTTAAATAAACGATCAACTCCACGAAAAAAAGGTATATAATATGAATTGTGTGTTTTAACGAGCTCTACGTTTTTTGTTAAGTAAGTTTTGTCTATCTCTTACGGTTTACCAGCTGTGCAAAATTCCGCAAAATTCATCCAGAATAAAGATGTCTTCAGCGGCTATTCCCTGGAATATCAAGATATGCATTTTATTTGCCATATAAATATCTTTACTATATGACATTTTAATCAAAATCGTTAAAGCTATTTTTGAGAAAATAAACATTTTCATAAATGTTTCCACGTAAAGGTTAGTTGGGGTGAGAGATTTTCTGGAAAATATCGGTGTCGCATCCTTTTTTTTTTTCTTTTATTTACATTTCCCCCCGTAGGTTTTACTGATTACTGGTTTACTGCTTTTACTGTTTCTTTTACAAACATATACACATTGCACAAACATATAACATCCATGCCCAAGGCGGGACTCGAACCCACGATCCCCTGCCCACGAAGCACCAAAGCGCGACGCTTTAGCGAGCGCGGCCATGGGGACCGGCTAAAATATATGGTGTATTAATATGAGTAATGTAAAGGGTATTTGAGAGTAGAGGGATTTTCCTGAAAATCTTCGTGTCGCATTCTTAAATGTATAACTCCATGGCACGACAGCTCACGGGGAACCTTGGCCTACCGCCCGGCCGCTGCGTCCCCCATCTCGGTCCACTACAGACGTCATGGATGGGGTGCAGTATTGGAGGGTGAGACGTGGTCAGCGCCTCGAGTCCCCCCGGCCGGTTAATGCGGTCCTCACGACCTGGAGCCGCTACTTCTCCATCAAGTAGCTCCTCAATTGGCCCCCCCAGGGACCTTACGAGGCTGAGTGCACCTCGGGCCAGGTCTCCCAGCGGGGGAAAAATCCCCACGCCGGTACTGGGGATCGAACCCAGGTCTCCCGCTTGGTAAGCAGCAACGCTACCACCGCGCTAAGGAGAAAACCCTCCTTGGAAGATACTGATTTTAAATACCACACATACACGGACATTTTTCTAAAAATGCTTTATTTTTTTGGATTCAGGGAGTCTCAAAACATATATTTCCGGTGAAAACTCGGTACCGAATTTTTTGGGTACAATACAATACCTTCTCTATACACTATATACATAGTACGTATAAGGAAAGCAAACTCTTAGACAAAATCTTCCGTTTACAATACGACCATGCAATAAAATAAAATTACAATTAAATAATTTGATAATACTTTATTGTAATGCCTTGTAATTTACAATTTTCCTTTCGGAGAGGAAACAAATAGCGCCGATGGTTTGCCGATTCTCGAGCACGCAGCGTACAACTGCCCATGCGAAAAGCAGGCAATTCAAGGCATATTTCACACATTTTTAACTATTGACTTTGGGCTTTATTGTCATTGCGAATGCAAGGCTCACGGGAATCTGAACACGCTTAAATTCTAAAGGAAAGTCGGTTGGCATTAGTGGTATTCTTGGAATAAACACATTCTCGCCTCTGAACTTTCCTAGGATTATAGTAGCTTAAATCAAAATTTTCATATTTTTTTTTAACAGTGAGTCTTGTTCCGTTGCTCAATTTCGGCTGATTGAGATTGCTTAGCATAATTATTACCGAGTCAACCTTGAGCTGTAAATTGTGTGGCGGAATCCTGGCAAATCCAATGAATTTAGGAATTCAGTTAGATAATTGACGACTTTATTTGGATTTGTAATTGAATCGATCGACTTAAATTAATGTATGTATGTATTTATTTCTCTGCAAGTGGGTATCACCCGGTGGCAGAGTTATATATGTATACAAGATATGTAAACAATAAATCACAGCTGCCAGTTTATGGCTTTGTAGGCTAGATATAATAGTTATTTACACAAACATGAAAACATTAATTTTTCTCTCAATTCAGATTAATTAATTTCATAATTAGAATCACCAACCAATTAAACATTTGTATTTACAACAATATAAAATCACAAGCATTTCATTTAAGGAATATTTACAAAAATTATCCAACATTAAAATCAAGATTTTTCCTAAATTTCTTCAGAGACAAGGGACAACCCCAAAAGGCTGCTCCAGGCAATTCATTCCAGTCTTTTATGGTTCTATTTACAAAGGAGAACTTTCCCACGTCAGTTCTGTATCTTCTACCCTTAATTTTGAACGGATGATCGTTTCATGCATAGTAAGTTGGGTTTTCCAGTTTGTCAGTAACGTCCTCCCATGCGTTTAAGCCAGCTTAAGCTTTAAATAAAGCGCACAACCTCTGTTTCTCACGCCTGACTTTCAACGGCTCCCATTTTATCTCCTCAGCGTTTGTAGCCCCAAAATATTTACCCCTTTTTATGAATTTTATAGCCCTTTTCTGGATCTTTTCTAACGAATCAATTTGATTTACTCCATACGGGTCCCAACAAGTTACTCCAAATTCTATGACCAGCCGCACTAAGGACTTGTACGCGATTTCCCTGGGCTTTGCACTCCCCTTTTTTAAAATCCTCATTAAGAAGTGCAGTGTTTTCCACGCCTTCTTAGATACAGAATTTACCTGCTCGTCCCATCCAGCGTTACTCGCCAAGTAAACTCCCAAGTATTTGCAGTTGTCCACCTGTGGAATTTTTTCCCCACCCATGTGATAGTTTTGCAGAATTTTTTCCCTAGATCTATTAAATGCAATTGACTTACTTTTGCCAGCGTTAATTTTCATTTTATTTTAGCAGCCCAATCACTAATTTCATTTAAATCACCCTGAAGAGCAGTCTCATCTTCAACATTTCTAATTTTATTGTAAATAATACAATCGTCTGCAAACAATCTTATCTGGCATTTTATATTAACAGTTATGTCATTTACAAAAATAAGAAAAAGTAACAGCCCCCGTACTGAGCCTTGGGGTACGCCCGAGCTTACCATACCCCTCTCAGATAGCTCCTTGCCTACTTTTACCCTTTGCGATCTTCCTTCCAAAAATGTTTTAACCCATAGAATTACGCGTTTATCAATTCCTGTAGCAGTTAGCTTCTGGATACGTAAATTATATGATACATCAAAAGCTTTGGAAAAATCTATCACCACTGCATCTGTTCTTCCCCCTACATCCACCTCCTCTGCTAAATCTTGAAATAATGACGTTATCTGGCTTTCACAAGAGTATCCAGGTCTAAACCCATGTTGCGCTTTATTGAACCACTTTTTGTTTTCTAATTCCTCCCGTATATATTCCACAATTAAATGTTCCATCAATTTGCACACTACTGAAGTTAGGCTGACTGGTCGATAATTATTTAATTCTGTTTTATTTCCCCCTTTATGAATTGGAACTACAATCGCGGTTTTCCAGTCTTCCGGTAAGGCACAGCTATTTATTGACATATTAAATAAAAGCATTAGGTACGGAATCATGGATTCCCCTCCAATTTTTAGTATTTCGGTCGGTATATTATCAGGCCCCCTCGACTTTCGATTTTGCAACATTCTGATCCTTCTGCGCAATTTGAATGCCATTATTTGAAAAACGGAATTTCCACTATCCTCAATTTCCAATTTATAATTATAATCCGCTTTGTTAAAAACAGACACAAAATGTGAATTTAATGCGTTCGCTTTTTCCTTGTCATTCAATATGACAATTCCATTTTCTTGAGTTCTGGTATGCCAAGTTTATGTACCCTGCGTCTACTTACATAATTGTAAAAATATTTCCAACTATTATTGGTCCCGCTAAGAATTTGTTCTAAGAACCGCTCCTGGGCTTGCAACGTTTCGTCTTTCAATTGTTTAGCTAATTCTTTATATCTGTTAGAATGCCAATCTGACTTCTTCCGTTTATGAAACGCGCGCCTAGACTTTCGTTTAAGTATTCTGATGGACCTTGTATAATATTCTGGCTCATTATTTTGTTTGATAACTTTGTATGGAACGTATTTCTTTATTGATTCCGAAATAAGTATTTTGAAACTATCCCATGCTGCATCTACATTTGTTGTAGATTTTACAAACAGGCAAAATTGCTGTTTGAGAAAAGTCTGAATTCCATCTACGTCTGCTCTGCAGAAGTTAAAACTAATAATTTCCTCTCCTTCAAACCGGTTTCGCACCTTCCAGTTTATGTCTAATTGAACACAGTTGTGGTCACTTATACCTGGCAAGACCTCACATGCGCTAAACAATGACTCAGGTCTGCATAGAAACACGTCCAGTACAGCCGATTTCCGGGTATCTGTTTTGACTACCTGCGATAACCCATGATCCCAAACCAGAAGGTTAACAGCATATTGAGCTTCGCCTCCTAATAACTGCCCATTCCAGTTTACATTTGGCAAATTTAAATCTCCTGCTAAAATAGCATTTTTTCCCGGTTTCCGAAGAAATTTTTTCCACTAGTTTATGAAGAGTTTTAAAGTTAGTTTCGCCAGGTGGTCTGTAACACGCTATTAATGTAATGTTATTTGCTTCGTTTTTGTGATCGATAATTTCAATGGCCGTCATTTCTACGTCTTCTTCCACCCACAATATGTTACTGCTTAACTCTAACTTGGTACAAATAAAAATTCCCCCTCCCCTTCCTTCCCTGTCCCTCCTAAACACCCTGTAATCTGTTCTAAATATCTCCGCGTCATTAATATCAATACTGAGCCATGACTCCGTACCTATAATCACACTTGGGTTACTTATTTCCAGTAAATACCAAAATTCTAATGTTTTGTTTATGATGCTACGGCAATTTACCTGTAACAGCCTTAAGGAATGTGCCCCTACCTGAGAATCGTCGCTTCCCCGAAGCCGTTATCAGTGCTGCACGCTGCCACCGCTCCACTCGGATACCCTCGCGAACAATGCTGCCAACTTTGAAGTTCCTCTTCTGTTTAGGTGAACACCATCCCGTCCATAGTCCCAGTCGTCAATCCACGAAATTGAGTCCACAAACTGCACATCCAGTCGTTCAGCCACCCACGAAAACTCGTTGTTTACCTGCATTACCTTCCTCCAGTTGATATCGCGTCGCCTCAAAACTCAAATGTTTGCTGACGGAAACAGTGCCTTTGTCTTCTTAACTAAATCATACATGTCTCCCATCACATAGTCAGAACTCCTTCGTAGGTCATTACTTCCAACGTGTAATACGATGGTCCGGTAGTTGCTTTCTTCCTCCTCTCGCTTCTTCTCAATTTCCCTCAGTAGGCCGTCAGTCTTTATGCCAGGATAGCAAGCTACCTTTGCATTTGTAGTTCCCGCGTGTGTAACGATAGAGTCGCAGATGATCAAACATGGTTTCTCCTCTTTCTTTAGGTCATCTTCCCGTGTCTCCCTCAGTAAGCGGTTTTCTTCTTTAAGCTTCCGAATAATATCTTCCGCTGTTTTCAGCTTGTCGCGTAAGTCTCGTAGTTCCTCCTGCAGCTGCTCCAATCGTTTATCATTTGAGGTGACGGTCACATCTCTCCTGCAGTCCTTACATGTCCAGTTTTCTTCTATGTTCTGTTCTCTCTTAATTTTTTGACAGCCAAAATGGTACCATCTCGCGCATGAAATACAAAGAAGTCCGGTCCTCAGTGCTTTGTTGCAGCTTCCACATCTTTCATCCCCTACAGGTCCTGGATTTATTTCAACTCCTCCTATCACAAGCAGGGCTAGTAATACAAAAGCCATAAAATAATAATTTGTCGTAGTTTCCGTAGCTCCAGTCACCTCTCTACCTGCTTTTCGCGGTCGCCTGCCCGACCACATTCCTACCCTCGCCCGGTAAACAACCAGATCCACACCCATTGTTCTGCTGCTATCTGCCTCCCACTTTCTTTAGAAGTTGATTCGTCCATAAAAGTTACTCTGATTTTTTTATATTCAAACCATCTACATTCTTATTAGTTGCTTAGTTGCTGCTAAAATGGCTCGTTCGCTCAACCAAGCATAGTTTTTGTAATTTATACGCATATTTGGGAACACTTTCGATATTAATTTTTTTTTTTTTTTTTGCGTTGTGAAGTGACAAAAATTTGGTGGAAACCAAATGAGGCCAGTTGAAGTAACAACAGAAATTTTCCCATTGCCAATGTCTAATAATGCTTTTGCATCTGCAAAGCGCAATGATCTTCGCAATGTAGCATATATTGTTGGTATTGCGAACAGAACGAAGCCAGCGCACCCATAAGGTACTGTGGCAAGGATGACATATGCAGTTAACAGCGTGGATAAGCAAGGATGTCGTTGGCATAATGACAATAATGGCAGCGTCTTCATAGGGTGGCGGGTAAACGTTGAAATAGGCAAAGAATTGCATTAAGGAGAAAGTCACAAAGTAACACTTATGCTTCTTCCGAATCTCTTTCTTTCCTTTACTCCTAATGTTTTCCACCTCTTTCTTTATTTTCTTCTATGTCAAAACAGCCATTTTAAGGCTAACAACGACACAACCAAAGAGCAAGTAGATCTGGTTGGGCAATTGATAAGTTTTTATTTGATGATAGCTTTGTGTATTAAATTTCTCCATTTAACCCAAAATATTACTTGATAAAATGTATTAAGAGCACCGCAATTGTAGTGTGAAGGAGACGGGGGTATCTTCATGTTCTGATGAAATCACCTTTAGCTAGTTCATGTACTACATAACTTCGAATAACCAACATCTGCAATAGGAATTTAACCTAAAATGGGTTACTATCCGGGTCCCGTCATCTCTCCGCCATTTTCAGATTTCAAGAAGGATTATTGGTTATGTGCGTAGTTTTTAACTTGCTCATTTTAAAGAATTATTACAAAAACACATACTTGTTTCTTATTTCTTTGTTTAAACGATGTGACCAAGGAAACGATAGTTAATACATTAAAAACATGTTTGATTCTCACAGTTATCTTGCGTCATTTTCTCCATAACCGGATGCATTCCCTTAGCATTGAATGGGGAAGAAAAATAGAGCAGTAGGTACTACGGCCATCTGGTGGCAAATAAATAAGTACGTATTTTAGGTGTTCGTCTCCTGGAAAGTTTCTTTGCTTCTGTATTTTAAACGATAGGAGTAAGGAAAGGACGGTTAATGAATAAAATGTATTTGAATTTCTCTGCTGCGTTGCGTCATTATCTCGATAAACTGGTGCGTTACCTTAACATTGAATGGGGGAGGGGATATGGCAGTACTACGACCATTTAGCAACAAACAACCGTGGTATCACTGCAATCTAGCGGCTATTTACTGAAATGCATTCTCTTGGCACTGTTATTATTCATATTATGAGACTTTAAAACCTTACCCGTGCTAATTCAAAATCTTCAGTTCACCCTGAAGAAGAGGAAGATGCACTTCTTCGAAACGTTGGTGTCAAGCCAAGTTATTACCTGGCTAGAAGCCCGAGAAGATTTTGAATTAACACGTCGCCAGGAAAGCTATAGTTCTTATCTTACCCGTGCTATTTTTAAACACTTTCTTGTCCGCAACTCTTGTCGTGATAATAACAAACACAGCATAAAAAAGAATTGTTCAATTTGGTGCAGTCGTTCGGAAGTGATACTGTACATACATTTCGGTGATTCATTATATATAGATTAAGAGGCCTTCACTGGCTCAGAACGAGTATTCAAACCGAAGATCTTTCAATGGCCGGGGCGGAATTGTGGGACAGGCAATAATCCGACCTCGGCGCTCAAACAAGGATGATATGACGGTGGAGAAAATCTGCATTCCTGGAACCAGGAATTCAACCCGGGTCCTCCGCACCAGAGGCATGCATTCTTTTTGTCAACTCATTATTTTAAACAAATTTAGCCAGTTTTGAGAAAATCAAACATTTCTAAAAATGAGGCACGGAGTTTTAATATATTCGTGTTTCATCACTAGAAGCATACTAAAGCTAGATACTAAATTCGATGAATAAAATAAATAACCAAAAACATCACACACTCTTTCATTCTAGGACTGACTTCTAAAGTACTTCTCAAGAGTATTTCCAATCAAGACAGATAACCTTAATGATGTAATATCTTGTGTGGAATTATTTTATTGATATTTCATTTTAGGGTCATGCTGTTCTCACGCAAACCCACACGCTCGGGCACATTTTTCTCTCTCTCTAAAAATCTGATTTGTTACATTTACATGACCTGCTCCGCGCATTATAGCCTATTACTTTCTTTACACGTACTATGTACATAGTGTATAGAAAAGGTGTCGTATTGCATTCAAAAATCCGATACCGAGATTTCACCGGAAATATATATTTTAAAACTCCCTAAATCCAAAAACAAGTATTTTTAGAAAAATGTCCGTGTGTTTATGTGTCTGTGGACAGCATAGTTCAAAAATGAAAAGTCGTTAAATACCAAACTTGATATTTAAGTTTGGTATATTCCAAGGGTGCGACACGAAGATTTTCGAGAAAACCCCCCCACCCTCAACTTCCCTTTACATGGAAAATTTTTCGACAATTTTGATTTTCTTAAAAATGGCTCTAATGATTTTGATTAAAATAGCTTATATTAAAGATATTTACTTGCCAAATAAAATGTATCTTGAATTTTCTGGGAATAGCCTCTTTGAAGACATCTTTATTCTGGGTAAATTTTGCTGAATTTTACATAACTAGTAAACCGGAAGAAATAGATAAAAGCTTACATAACAAAAAATGTAGAACTCATTAAAACACACAATTTATATTATATAATTTTTTTTTCGTGGAGTTGCGTTTACGAGACATTACTCGTTATTGGTTTCAGTTTTAAATACTTTTCTTAAACGGGAATTTGTCAACTTCTGGCAATTCAGTCACATAGCAACCAGCTTTTAAAAGATTTGACTATCGCTTTAGCCTATGGTACTTCTGTACACTATTCTTCCGGAATCTTCTTTTCTATATGCTTCATCCTCATCGAATTAAAACGTTGCAAAAATAACTTCATTATCTATACATTTTCTCTGTAGGTACATATAAGGAGAATAGAGGAAACCTCTATAATGTTTTTCAAATGGGAAGAGTTTTACTTTGCAGCGAATGAGATCCGTGTCATGCTCTGCGTTGCCAGGTCGCTACCTCCACTCCTTTCATATGTTCCTCTAGCTCGCACAAAGTGCCTGGCGACATAAAGTTTATTCATGCGTATTATGAAAACTATTCGAGCTAAAAATCTGTGGTTTTTACGGCTCTGCAAAGATCATTACTCCCTATCTTCCTTGTGAATTATTTTTTCCAAAATTTAATATTTTGTGTTAGCGCATGTAGTATTTATGAAAGATAGAATCACTTAGCACGTTACTCCCCAGTTAAGTGGGAATGCAAAATGTCAACACAGCAGCACTCAGATCGGCTGCCGGCCTGGTGGCGCTCAAGGACAAACCTCATCCATTTGAAAGTCTGAAAGTAACTTCCATTTATTTCTATAACATCGTGAGAAACAACAGACTAGATCGCAGTGCTTAAAGAAAATTACAAGTATTGAAAGTTCAAGCAATAATAACGGATATCTCGGATATGGCTGATGCCACAGAAAAATTATTTTAGATAAATTGTTATATTAAATGGGCTACATTTTTTTGTATCTTTTATGATTTCCCATTATTCAAATAATACAACATTTCTTCTGCACGAAGAGGACTTCACAGGATTTTCCCAGAAAATGCAATGCATACATTTCATTTGTCATGTAAATATTTTAAAATTAGGGGAATTTAATCAAGTTCGTTAGGGTATTTTTGAAAGAATATCAGTAACAGAGGTAACTTAGAATGGAGTATTTTCTTGAATGTCTTGTTTTTTTCATTGCATATTTGGAAGATAAAGATACTGAAATTAAATATCAAGTTTTGTTTTTATCGGACTGTTTTTTTAGTTACCTTGTTTACAGACACACAGAACAGTTCACACACACCGACCTTTTTCTAGTAATACTTTTTAGGCTTAGGGAAACTCAAAACATGCATTTCCAATGAAATCTTGACATATTGTGAATAGAATACTCGGTGAAATTTCGATATCAAATTTTTGGGTGGAATGCACTATCCTCTCTACCTACTAATATATCAAAAGATTTTTACTTTCTCTGCACGTACATAGTGTATAGAGAAGGTATTGTAATGCACCCGAAAATTCGATACCGAGATGTCACCGGAAATACGTTTTGAGACCCCCTGAATCCAAAAAAAGCATTTTTAGAAGAAATGTCCGTATGTGTGTGTGTGTGTGTGTGTGTGTGTGTCTGTGGGCAGCATAGCTCAAAAACGAAAACACCGTTAAATACGAAACTTGGTATTTAAGTTTGGTATCGTCCAAGGATGCGACACGAAGATTTTAAAAAAAAAAAAATCCCCCCACCCCAAACAACCCTTTATATGGAAAAAAAGTCGAAATTTTTTATTTTCTTAAAAATGGCTCAATTGATTTTGATTAAAATATCGTATATTAAAGATACTTACTTGACAAATAAACTGTACATCTTGAATTTTCTGGGAATATCCTCTGAAGACTACTTTATTCTGGATGAATTTTACAGAATTTTTCATAACTATTTAACCGTAAGAGATGGACGAAAACTTAGAACACAAAAAAAAAAAAAAAAAATCTTGAGTACGTTGAAAAACACAATTTATGTTATATACATTTTTTACGTGGAATTAATCGTTTTTTAGATGTTTCTTGTTTTTTATTTCAGCTTTGAAAAACATACTTTTCTCATACAGGAATTTGTCAACTCCTGTCCATACAAACAATGGAACTTCAGTCACCAGCTTTTGACTATCACTTTAACCTATGCTACTCCCTTATTTCGCTTCTACTTACAAGCAAGCAAGTAATAAGACTATTTCTGCTAATTTTTTCTCCATTAGATGAAGTAAATAGAATAATTTGTTGCAGAGACGTAGAAAACATCATGTGAATGGAACACATAAGCTTTTTCTAGTATTACTTTTTGGGCTCAGGGAAACTCAAAACATGCATTTCCAATGAAAACTTGACATATTATGAGGAGAATACTCGGTGAAATTTCGATATCAATTTTTTGGATTGAATGCATTATCCTCTCCACCTACTAATTAGGTATCCATGTATCTTCTAATACAATCTCTGTCTGCTTGTACAGTATAAAATATATCAAATAATTTTACTTTCTCTACACGTACATAGTATACAGAGAAGGTACTGTAATACACTCAAAATTCGATACCGAGATGTCACCGGAAATACATGTTTTGAGACCCCCTGAATAAAAAAACCTTTTTAGAAAAATGTCCGTGTGTATGTGTATGTGTGTGTCTGTGAGCAGCATAGCTCAAAAACGAAAAGTCCGTTAAAAACTAAACTTGGTATTTAGGTTTGGTATCTTCCAAGGATGCGACACGAAGATTTTCTAGAAAATCCCACTCCCCTAACTACCCTTTACATGGAACATTTTTCGAAAATGTTGATTTTCTCAAAAATAGCTCTAACGATTTTGATTAAAATATCGTAAATTAAAGATATTTTACCTGACAAATAAAATGTAATATTTGAATTTTCTGGGAATAGCCTCTGAAGACTACTTTATCCTGGATGAATTTTACGGAATTTTGCATAACTGCTAAACCGTAAGAGATGGACAAAAAATTACCACACGGTTTATGCTGCATACATTTTTTCTCGTGGGGTTGATCGTTTTTGAGATATTCCTTGTTATTGGTTTCAGTTTCGAAAAACATACTTTTCTCATACAGGAATTTGTCAACTCCTGTCCATACAAACAAAGGAACTTCAGTCATATAGCAACCTGCTTTTGACTATCACTTTAACCTATGGTACTCCCTTATTTCACTTCTACTTACACGTAAGCAAGTAATAAGACTATATCTGCTATTTGTTTCTTGCTTAGCATGAAGTAAATAGAAGCATAAGGCTTTCTAACCATAATTTGTTGCAGAGATGTAGAGAAAGTCATGTGAATGGAACACATCAGATATTTACTTTATATAGCACGGTGGTACACATAATGCACACAGTACTGGTATTGTATTCCACCCAAAAATTCGATGTTGAGATTTCAGCTGAAATGTTTTGAGATCCCCTGAGCTAAAAAAAAGAATTTTTAGAAAAAGGTGCTATGCGTGTGTAGGTGTGTACTGCGACGGTTCCTGAATATAGGGGTTCCGGATTCGAATCCCGCGTGCAGGTTTAGGATATTTATGGAATGGTATGGAGATGTGGGTGCCCTAGCTCAGGATTTATTGGCATGAATCTTTCTCAGGTGTGGTAAGACACACCTTTGAGTTCAGGATTGATATTGATCTTGTTTATTCATTTTCTTCGACCTTTTCTGGCGTCGAACACACACAGTATTCCTCATACATTTTCCCCTTTAAAACTATGCCTTACGCGACCGTGCCTATCATCTCATTACTTCTGACCGTCTTCTGGTGTATTAAATAAACACTGTTTCCTTCGCGGCTATATGTTCGTTTCCACCGCGCACGCAAATATCACGTCTTAACCCCACGAATCTTCCACAGTTAGTGAATTCGCGCCACTCGACCTACAAGAGAACCTTTTCTATTTACTTTGTTATGTCCACCCTCGGACAGTGGAACTTCCAACCCCTTCGGTTCATCCTCCTACCTGGGTCGTATACCAGCTTGTAGTAATTGTGTCCCTGTCATGTTAGACGTGTTTTCTAACATTTCCTCCCTGGCAATTTCCAATGTATATTTGTCCCTCATTAGTGTAATTGGTATATTAGTGTATTATATAATTATTATATATTATATAATTATTATATTGGATATAATATATATCTCCATTTTAAAGACCTTTATCGCCCTCCGTGGTGTAATGGTTACCATGCTAACTTCATATACCCAAGGTCTCGGGGTCAAACCCGGCGGAAGAAATTGGTTTTTTCGGGTGTAAACATCGTTAGCATAGCTTCCTTCGGAAGGGAAGTAAAGTCGTTGGTCCCGTGTCTGAGATTTACGACACGTAAAAGAACCTCAAGCTTGTTAGAATGGCCTCGGAGCAAAATTTAGCGGTCTTTCACACCTAATATAGAATGGGATGCTGAGAACTTCAGCAGGTAAAGAGCGTCCAAAAATAACACGCCATTTTTTTAGAGACGTTTTAAACCCGTGACATGACATGTACTCTCTCATATGTCTCACAAATAAAAATAGCAACTCCAATTGTTTGCAGTTAAAGTTTTTGTTTTGTTTGTCCCTTTCAGAATCATTAGTACGTCCTTATTACTTTCTCTACACGTACTATGCACAGTTTATAGAGAAGATATTGCATTGCACCCAAAATTCGTTACCGAGATCTCACTGGAAATATATGTTTTGAGACCCCCTTCATCCAAAAAATAACTGTTTAAGAAAAATGTCCATTGTGTCTGTGTGCCTGTCTGTGTCTGTGCGTGTGTGTGTGTATGTGTGTGTCTGTGGGGAGCATAGCTCAAAAAGACCATTAAATACCAAACCTGGTACTTAAGTTCGGTATCTTGCGACATGAAGATTTGCAACTACCCTTTACATGGAAGAAATGTCGAAAACTTGATTTTCTCAAAAATGGCTCTAACGATTTTGATTAAAATCTCTTATATCTATGAAATAAATGTAGATGGCGTGTTATTTATGCAAGCTCTTTAACTACTATGGTTCTCAGCGTCCTATTCTAAATTGGGCGTGAAAGACCGCTCAATTTCGCTCAGAGGCCTCTCTATCAGGCTTGAGGTTCTTTTACGTGCCGTAAATCTACAACACGGGACCAACGGCTTTACTTCCCTTCCACAGGACACCCGAAAAAAATCATCGTCCTCCGCCGGATTTGAACCCGCGACCTTAGGTAAATGAAATCAGCATGGTAACCATTACACCACGGAGGGCGACTTTATATTTAAGATATTTACACGACCAATAAAATATATATCTTCAATTTTCTGGGAATACTTCTGAATGCATGTTTATTCTGGATGAGTTTTGGGGAATTTTGCATAACTTGTAAACCGTAAGACATAGACAAATGCTAACGTAATAGAAAATGTAGAGCTCATTAAAACACCAATCTATATTATATTAATTTTTGCTTTCTTTATACTTACTATGTACATAGTGTATAGAGAAGGTATTGCACTCCACCCGAAAATTCAATACCGAGATTTCACCGGAAATATATGTTTTAGGGCCTGCCTGTATAAAAAAAAAGGTATTTTCAGAAAAAGGTCCGTTTGTGTCCGTGTGTCTGTGAACACTATTGCTCAAAAACGAAAAGTCGGTAAAATACCAAAGTTGGTATTTAAGTTTAGTATCTTCCAGGGATGCGACACGAAGATTTTGAGAAAAATACCCCACCCCAAACTACCCTTTACATGGAACTTTTTTCGAAAATTTTGATTTTCTCAAAAATGGTTCTAACGATTTTGATTAAAATATCATATACTAAATATATTTACCTGACAAATAAAATGTATATTTTGAATTTTCTGGGAATAGCCTCTGAAGACTACTTTATTCTGGACGAATTTTACGGAATTTTGCATAACTGCTAAACCGTAAGAGATGGAAAAAACAAACTACTCAGAAAATGTAGAGCACTTTAAAACACACAATTTATGTTATATGCATTTTTTTCATGGAGTTGATTGTTTTTTAGATACTCCTTGTTTTTGGTTTCAGCTTTAAAAAACATACTTTTCTCATACAGGAATTTGTCAACTCCTATCCATACAAACAAAGAAACTTCAGTCACATAGCAACCAGCTTTTGACTATCACTTTAACCACTTAACTTCCTTATTTCGCTTCTACTTATAAGGAAGCAAATTAATAGAACAATTTCTGCTGATTTTTTTCTCGATTAGTATGACATAAATAGAAGCATAAGCTGTTTAACAATAATTTGTTGTAGAGGTATAGAGAAAGTCATGTGAATGGAACACATCAAATTTTTTTCGTGGAGTTGGTCGTTTTTTAAATATTCCTTGTTTTTGGTTTCAGCTATAAAACAGCTTTTGACTATCAGTTTAACCTATGGTACTCCCTTATTCTGCTGTGTTCCATTCACATGACTTTCTCTATATCCCTGCAACAAATTATTCTTAAAAAGCTTATACTTCTATTTACTTTATGCTAATCAGAAAAAATGAGCAGAAATAGTCTTATTACTTGCTTCCTTGTAAGTAGGAGCGAAATAAGGGACTACTATAGGTTAAAATAATAGTGAAAAGCTGGTTGCTCTGTCAATGAAGTTTCTTTGTTTATATGGATAGGAGTTGACAAGTTCCTGCATGAGAAAAGTAGGTATAAGTTTTTCATAGCAGAAACCAAAAACAAGGAATGTCTCAAAAACGACGAACTTACGAAAAAAATGTATATAACATAAATTGTGTATTGTAACGTGCTCTACGTCTGTTTGTAGTAAGTTTTCTTCCATCTCTTACGGTTTAGCGGTTATTCAAAATTCAGTAAAATTCATCCAGAATAAACTACTCTTCAGAGGCTATTCCCAGAAAATTCAAGATATACATTTTGTCAGGTAAATATCTTTAATATTCGAAATTTTAATAAAAATTGTTAGAGCCATTTTTGAGAAAATCAAACTTTTCAAAAAAGTTCCATGTAAAGGATAGTTGGGGGTGGAGGGATTTTTCTCAAAATCTTCGTGTCGCATCCCTGGAAGATACTAAACTTAAATACCAAGTTTGGTATTTTACGGATTTCATTTTTGAGTTATCGTGTTCACAGACACACGGACACACACACACACACACACACACACACACACACACGGACCTTTTTGTGAAAATGCCTTTTTTGGATATTGGGGACCCTAAAACATATATTTCCGGTGAAATCTCGGTATCGAATTTTTGGGTGGAGTGCAATACTTTCTCTATACAATATGTACATAGTGCGTATAGAGAAAGTAAAAAACGAGTAAGTATATGACATAAATTGTGTGTATTAATGAGATCTACTTTTGTTGTGTAGTAAAATTTTGTAGTAGTAGTATTTTATTAAATTGACACTAATACAATAATTACGTCACACAGACGCATGGGTCGGAGGACCGTGCATGCTGTCGAAAAATACCTGAATTTAAAGTATTGCCTACATGTATGTTTTATATCTCTTAACAACATTGGAAATACACACACACACATACACACGTACGCGCGCTGCAACAATAGAACCACAGAACAATGAAAGAAAGAACACTGATAAAACACACACACACACACACACACACACACACTTGTACTTACAACTACACCACGTATTACTCAAACACCAAATAAGTGTATACAATATTTACACAAATATTTTATCTCCTAATGCACGAACTTCCATTAAGTATGTGCCCAGGCTTGGCCAGTTTTGATTGTTTAGAATCAATTCCCAGAATGCTGTCCTTCGTCTGCTTGAAGCTAAAAATACTTCCGGCAATAATTTTTTCCTGGTATCCTCCATCTACATGCAATCTACCAAAATATGCGTCCAGTCTTCCTGATACCCGCATAATGGGCAAATCCGCCTACCAGCTTCATCAACTACCTTACGGGATTTCCACCCTCCCAACCTGAGCCACGCTATTCCCGATCTTTGTTTCATACCCAATTTTAAAATATTTGTTTCTTTACCCCACTGAATTTTTATTTCGTTTTGTAAGTGCAGTGACGATTTGTTTCTACATTCAGACTCTATTTCCTGCCTGTTTATATCGCATAGTCGTATTTTTACTTTATTCACGACGTTATATCTATTTTCGTTACCCTTTGCCAAATATCGCTTAAGCCAATCTTTGATAATCCCCGTTGTAGCCGCGCCGCCCGCCATTTTGAATGTTTTGTGTTATTTGTCTGATGCCGATAACATATTGCTCTTAGTTGTTTGATCACCTTTAATTATTGCAGCCAGTATCTAACTACACTTAATTTAGCATATACAGCATCTTCCCAGCATCCTACCTCACGAAGAACACCGTGATTAGAGGTTCCCCTCCCCAAATATATCTGTTATGGTTTGCCAGTTATAAAAGTCATCCAGAATAAAGAGGTATTCAGAGCCTAATCCCAGAAAATTCAAGATATACATTTCGTTTGTTGTAAAAATATCTTAAACACAAGATATTTTAATCAAAATCGTTAGAGCCATTTTTGTGAACATCAAAATTTTCGAAAAATGCTCCATATAAATGGGAGTTTGGGGTGGAGGGATTTTCTTGAAAATCTTCGTGTCGCATATTTGGAAGATACCAAACTTAAATACCAAGTTTGGTATTTACGGTTTTTTTAGTTTTTGAGCTATGCTCACACAGACACACAACACACACACGGATCTTTTTCTTAAAATGCTTTTATTTATTCGGGGGGACCCAAAACATGCATTTCGGGTGAAATCTCGGTATCGAGCATTACAATAACTTCTCTATGTACGTAGTGCGTGTAGAGAGAGTAAGATACACATACTCGTTTGGCACCCAGCGGTACTGGAAATGGGATACCTTTCGAACTCTAGTATGTACAGACTGAACACCTCCGTATGCACCAGCTCCTTTGTGTTCGAATGACACAAATTAATGACCAAAACTTGTTCGAGGGACATCACCGATTTGATATTACCAAATAAAAATGCTATATTTTAGATGTTTGGATGGATAGTTAATTACACTCTAAAGTCAATTTGTTCGAAATACATTGTTTGGCGTTAGGGCTAATGGCTGTCACACTTTCACTGAATTACATCTTCCCAAAAGTTTAGTTGAAGCAATATTTGTTTTAGGCTAAATTCGGCCATCAATTCCATTTAGTGTGCTCCGCTCCTTGTTTCATGCTTCAAAAAGATGGATCGATAACACGACGTCTGGCTGACGCCAGTCGCTGTTAAAAGAAAAGAAGTCAATGTCAGTTTAAGTGGTGACGGGAAGAGCAAATAACTACTGTATTTCTGTCTTTCTTTCTTTTTCATTTCTGTATCTCTTGCACATTTAAGATTTAGTCACTTTGTCTTATAATCATTTAAGTAGGTTGTACTACACTTAAAAATTCCGGACGCACGGAATAAAGAAAAATCTGCTGTACAACCCTATTTTCTGTAACCACCAAAATTTAGGTATTCATTATTTATTATTTATGGGTGATGAATTGCTTCCTTCTTCATGTGAGATTTGTGGTGGACAAAGCGGCGCAGGTTTTCTTAGTTTCTCCGGTTTCCCACACCATCGCATTCCACCGGTGCTCCATCTTCATTTCATGTATCACCAGTGTCATCGCCTGCGGTGCCACAAATGGTAAATGCGGGCTTTAAACACTGCAAAAAAAAATCTCTTGTGATCCATTCACATGACTTTCTCTACATTTCTGCAACAAATTGTTACTTCATGCTAATCGAGAAAAAATTAGCAGAAATAGTCTTATTACTTGTTTCCTTGTAAGTAAAAGCGAAATAAGGGAGTACCATAGGTTAAAGTGATAGTCAAAAGCTGGTTGCTATGTGACTGAAGTTCTTTTGTTTATATGGACACGAGCTGACAAATTCCTGTATGAGAAAAGTATGTTTTTAAATCTAAAACCATAAAATAGGAATATCTCAAAAACAATCAACTCCAAGAAAGAAATTTATATAACATAAACTGTGTGTTTTAATGTGCTCTACATTTTTTGTATGGTAAGTTTTTGTCTATCTCTTACGATTTAGTATTTATGCAAAATTCCGTAAAATTCATTCAGAATAAAGTAGTCTTCAGAGGCTATTCCCAGAAAATTCAAGATATACATTTTGTCAGGTAAGTATCTAATACACATATTTTAATCAAAATCGTTAGAGCCATTTTTGAGAAAATCAACATTTTTCGAAACATGTTCCATTTAAGGGTAGTTGGGGTGGGGGGATTTTCTTAAAAATCTTCGTGTCACATCCTTGGAAGATACCAAACTTAAATACCAAGTTTGGTATTTAATGGTCTTTTAGTTTTTGAGCTGTGATGTCCACAGACATACGCACACACACGCACACACACACACACACACACTGACCTTTTTCCAGAAATGCTTTTTTTGGACTCAGGTGGATCCAAAACATGTACTTCCGGTGAAATCGAATTTTTGGGTGCAATACAAAACCTTCTCAATACACTATGTGCGTAGTACGTGTAGAGAAAGTAAACACTGATTCCTTGTCATCGTGTGCACGTACCGGTAAAGACCTCCTCCGTGGTGTAATGGTTACCATGCTAACTTCATATACCAAAGGTCGCGGGCTCAAACCCGGCGGAGGACGATGGATTTTTTTCGGGCGTAAAAATCCTTAGCATGGCTTCCTTCGGAAGGGGAGTAAAGCCGTGGGTTCCGTGTTGTAGATTTACTGCATGTCAAGGAACCTCGAGTCTGATAAAGAGGCCTCTGAGCAAAATTAAGCGGTCTTTCATACCCAGTATAGAATGGGACGCGGAGAACCACAGCAGTTAAAGAGCGTCCATAAATAAAACGCCATTTCATTTTCATTTATGTACCAGTAAACTCGCAAACTAGAAATTCGAATAAGTAATGCCACGCGTGTTTTCATCGAAAAACACGATGAAACCACGAGTTGTATTTGCTAAGACAGTTCAGCGAAATAGACTATTAATAATTTATAATTTATATTAAAGGAGATTTTATCAGGTTATTATTGTAATACATCAGTTCTTAAAGGGTAGACGAGGCATTCGACCATGTTTATTTACGAATGCTATTTTTTCTTTCTTCACGGCCTCCTGAATTATATGACCGACCGTGCCTACACCCAATGTACGAATATCGATAGCAACAATAGAAATAGGGAAGAATTTGTTTATTTCAGATTTTAATAACAAATACATTAAATGGAAACAAACGTTATTTTATGTGCGGTTATTGCACTCATCTCATATATAAGAAATTGAAATACCTAATGATTATTTTCATACTTTTTTTAACTAAATACATTATGAACTGGATGTATCTGAAAATGCACATTGTAACTGAATTAATTGAAAGTACTATAGTGTTATTAAAAGTAAAGGTTGGCTGACTGGATTGTCCGCTGGTTATCAAGAGATTTAGCGGGCATCTAAAAGACGCCAGATAGCGCAAGCTTAGAGGTTAGGTTGGGTTCTAACAAGCCCGTCATTTCATGAAGAATCATATTATTTCAGCTCACACTGGCTTTTCATGATTAGCCTAGTCTTCGCGATAATATGCGTGTCAGCAAATGTCTGGGACATATAAACTAGCGGAGTTACTCATTCGTGAACTGTAAAGAAATGAAGGTTAAGCTAACTTACTCTGAAATTATATAAGCATAGCCGTCGGAGTGCCTCTATCTTGGTCGTCATGTGTTGTTTAGTTTTGCTTCTTACCTCTAGTCTGTGCTCTAAATCATCTGTGTTTATCTTTTGTCTTGTTTTCTTCTTTTTACTTTCTCTACACGTAATATGTACATAGTGTATAAATGGAAATGGAAATGGCGTGTTATTTATGGACGCTCTTTAACTACTGTGGTTCTCAGCATCCCATTCTAAATTGGGTGTAAAAGACCGCTTAACTTTGAGCGGAGACCCCTCTATCAGGCTTGAGGTTCTTTTACGTGCCGTAAATATACGACACGGGATCAACAGGTTTACTTCCCTTCCGAAGGAAGCCATGCTAAGGATTTTTACGCCCGAAAAAATCCATCGTCCTCCGCCGGGTTCGAACCCGTGACCTTGGGTATATAAAGTTAGCAAGGTAACCATTACTCCACGGAGGGCGACTACATAGTGTATAGAGAAGGTATTGCACTACACCCAAAAATTCGATACCGAGATTTCACCGGAAATATATTTTTAGGGTCTCCTGTATCCAAAGAAGCATTTTCAGAAAAAGCTCCGTGTGTGTGTGTGTGTGTGTGTGAGTGTGTGTGTGTGTGTGTGTGTCCGTGTGTCTGTGAACACGATAATTCAAAAACAAAAAGTCGGTAAAATATAAAACTTGGTATTTAAGTTTAGTATCTTCCAGGGATAAGATTTTGAGAAAAACCCCCCTGCTCTTTACATGGAACTTTTTTCCAAAATTTTGACTTTCTTGAAATTGGCTCTAACGATTTTGATTTAAAATATCGTATATTAAAGATATTTATCTGACAAATAAAAGTATATTTGGAATTTTCTGAGAATAGCCTCTCAAGACTACTTTATTCCGGATGAATTTTACGCAATTTTGAATAACTGCTAAACGTAAGAGATGGATACAAATTTACCACACAAAAAAGTAGAGCACTTAATAACACACAATTTATAATATATATATTTTTTTTTCGTGGAGTAGATTGTTTTTTTTTTTTTTTTTTTTTTTTTTTAGATATTCCTTGTTTTGGGTTTCAGCTTTGAATTACTTATACTATTCTCATACAGGAATTTATCAACTCCTGTCCATACAAACAAAGGAACTCCAGTAACATAGCAACCATATTTTGACTATCACTTTAACCTATTATTTCTTCTGCTTACAAGGAAGCAAGTAATAAGATTATTCCTGCTAATTTTTTCTCGATTAGCATGAAGTAAATAGAAGCGTAAGCTTTTTAACAATAATTTGTTACAGAGATGTAGAGAAGGTCATGTGAATGGAACACATCATATTTTTTTCCTTGTTTTCTTCTTTGTTTACTTTCTCTAAACGTACTATGTACATAGTGTATAGAGAAGATATTGCATTCCACCCAAAAATTTGAAACCGAGATTTCACCGGAAATACATGTTTGGGGTCCCCCTGAATCGAAAAAAAAAAAGTACTTTCAGAAAAAGGTCCATTTGTGTGTGTCTGAGGACAGTATTGCTCAAAAACGAAAAGACCGTTTAATACCGAACTTGGTATTTATTTATGTTTGGTATCTTTAAGGATGCGAGACGACGATTTTCAAGAGAATCGCCCCACCAAAACTACCCTTTACATGGAACTTTTTTCGAAATTTTTGATTTTCTTAAAAGCAACTCTAATGATTTTGTTTAAAATATCGTATATAAAAGATATTTACCTGACATATAAAATGTAATCTTGAATTTTCTGGGAATAGCCTCTGAAGACTACTTTATTCTGGATCAACTTTGCGAAATTTGGCATAAACTGCTAAATCCCGTAAGAGATGGACAAAAACTTACCACACAAAAATGTAGAGCACGTTAAAACACACAAGCTATGTAGTAATAATCATTTTTTTCGTGGAGTTGATCGTTTTTTAGATATTCCTTGTTTTTTGGTTTCAGCTTTGAAAAACATACCTTTCTCATACAGGAATTTGTCAACTCGTGTCCATACAAACAAAGGAACTTCAGCTTTTGACTATCACTTTAACCTATGGTACTCCCTTATTTTGCTTCTACTTACAAGGAGGCAAGTAATAAGACTATATACTTTTTTCTCGATTAGAATGAAGTAAATAGAAGCATAAGCTTTTTAACAACAATTTTTTGCAGAGATGTAGAGAAAGTCATGTGAATAGAACACATCAGATGTTTATTGTTTCATTTGTATAACTTTAATGATCATATCGGGGGCTTTGACGTAGTAAACAGCTTTCATATTTCTGCAGGTTTAGTACATTAGGTTAATCGTTTTATATGGCTAAATACACGCACGTTCACTCTCACATTCATACTTCCAGACTGTGCGGGAAGAAAAATTCCCCGCCCCAGGCGAGAATCGTAACTCGGGATTCCCGGGACATCTAATGAGTTCCATGCTAATGTTCTCTAGCTGTTTTATCCAAAACATTAATCTGTTATCTACATCATCTAACCAAGGTAAACATAAGCAGAATTAGACTTATTACCAGCGTCCGTATAAGTAGAAGGGAAAGGGAAATAAGAAAATGCACAACCTAAATCAATAGTCACGACCTTTAAAAGCCGATCAGTATGTGAAATGGTAAACAAACGTGAAACAAGAAAAAAAAATCTGATGTATTTCATTCACATGACTTTCTCTACATCTTTGTAACAAATTATCATTAAAAAGCTTATGCTTCTATATACTTCATGCTAATCGAGAAAAAATTAGCAGAAATAGTCTTATTACTTGCTTCCTTGTAAGTAGAAGCGAAATAAGAGAATACCATAGGTTAAAGTGATACTCAAAAGCTGGTTACTACGTGACTGAAGTTCCCTTGTTTGTATGGACACGAGCTGACAAATTCCTATATGAGAAAAGTACAAGTTTTTCAAAGCTGGAACCATAAACAAGGAATATCTCAAAAACGACCAACTCCTCGAAACAAATTATATAACATAAATTGTGTGTTTTAATGTTCTCTAAATTTTTTGTGTGGTAAGTTTTTTTCCCATCTCTTACGGTTTAGCACTTATGCAAAATTCATCCAGAATAAAATAGTCTTCAGAGCTTTTCCCAGAAAATTCAAGATATAAGTATTATTTGTCACGTAAATATCTTTAATGTACGATATTTTAATCAAAATCGTTAGAGCCATTTTTGAGAAAATCAAAACTTTCGAAAAAAGTTCCATGTAAAGGGTAGTTAGGGTGGGGGAATTTTCTTGAAAATCTTCGTGTCGCATCCTTGGAAGATACCAAACTTAAATACCAAGTTTGGTATTTAACGGTCTTTTCGTTTTTGAGATATGCTGTCCACAGACAGACACACTCACACACACACACACGCACACACACACATGGACCTTTTTTCAATTTTTTTTTTGATTCAGGGGGATCCAAAACATGTATTTCCGTTAAAATATCGGAATCGAATTTTTGGGTGCAATACAATACTTTCGCTATACACTATGTACATAATATGTGTAGAGAAAGTAAAAATCTGATGTGTTCTATTCACATGACTTTCTCTACATCTCTACAATAAATTATTGTTAAAAAGCGTATTCATCTATTTACTTAATACTAATCGAGGAAAATTAGCAAATAGACTCTTATTACTTGCTTCTCTGTAAGTAGAGGGAAAATAAGGGAGTACCCTAGGCTAAATTGATAGTTAAATCTTTTAAAAGCTGGTTGATATGTGATTGAAGTACCTTTGTTTGTATGGACAAG
Organism: Hymenopus coronatus; assembly: GCA_030762935.1. Classification (NCBI taxonomy): domain Eukaryota; kingdom Metazoa; phylum Arthropoda; class Insecta; order Mantodea; family Hymenopodidae; genus Hymenopus; species Hymenopus coronatus. The sequence continues at coordinate 166,781,111 of CM060882.1, forward strand.
AGTTGACAAATTCCCATATGAGAAAGGTATAAGTATTTTAAAGCTGAAACCAATAGCATGGATCTCAAAAATGGCCAACCTCACGATAAAAATATATGTAACAAATAGTTTGTTTTAACGAGTTCTAATTTTTTTTGTTAGGTAAGTGTTTGTCTATCTCTTATGGCTCACCAGTTATGTAAAATTCCCCAAAATTCATCCAGAGGCTATTTTCAGAAAATTCAAGACATACATCTTATTTGTCATGTAGATATAAGAGATTTTAATCAAAATCGTTAGAGCCATTTTTGAGAAAATCAACATTTTCGAGAAAAGGTCCATGTAAAGGAAGTTGGGGGTGGAGGAACTTTCTCGAAAATCTTCGTGTCGCATTATTGGAAGATACCAAACTGAAATACAAAGTTTGGTTTTTAACTGTCTTTCCGTTTTTGAGCTATACTGCCCACAGGCATACACACACACACACGGACATTTTTCTAAAAATGCTTTTTTGGATTCTAGGGGTCTCAAATTATGTATTTCCGGTGAAATCTCGGTATTGAATTTTTTGGGTGCAGTACAATATTTTCCTTAGGCACCTTGTACATAGCATGCGTATAGAAAGTAAAAATGTAAATGACATAAGTTGTGTGTTTTAATGAGAACAAATCTTTTTGTGTAGAAAGTTTTTGTATATCTCTTACGGCTTGCCTGTTATATAAAAGCTATCCAGAATGAAGAGGTATTCAGAGATTATACCCAGTAAATCCAAGATATACATTTCGTTTGTTATAAAATATCTTATACATAATGTATTTCAATCAAAATCGTTAGAGCCATTTTTGAGAAAATCAAAATTTTCGAAAAATGCTTCAGGTAAAGGGTAGTTTGGGTTTGGGGGATTTTCTTGAAAATCTTCATGTCGCATCTTTGGAAGATACCTAACTTAAATACCATGTTTGGTATTTAATGGTCTTTTCGTTTTTGAACTATACTGTTCACAGACACACACACAGACAGACTTTTTTCTAAAAAATCTGACGTGTTACACTCACATGACTTTCTCTAGCTGCTCTGCAAACAAACTTCTTACATAAGATTCTTCTTCTTTCTACACAATGCTAATCAAGATAAACATTAGCAGAATGTTCTTATTACTTAGTTCTTTATAAGTAGAAGAGGACTAAAGGAATGTGCTATGCTAAAGAGATAGTCAAATGTTTTAAAAGCTGTCGTTATGCGATCGTCATTGAAAATCGCTTCTTTGCTTGGCCAGGAACAAAAGAAAACGGATTCAAGGTGATATCTTATCTGCCTGCAGGGTGCAGTCATGAGGGCCGGGAGACAGACTTGACCGAGGCCCAGACTGTCACCGCGGAACATTCAGGGAAAGGAGTGAAGGATTGAGTTGGAGTTAGTGTTGGTTCTTCTCCATTCGTAAATGTCTTGCGCGAAGAATCCAAGAATCGGCGCCGGTTCTTGGAACAGCCGCTGTGGTGTTGGTACCACAATAGTGGCACCGCGGCGGCGAAGAGCAGACGTCAGCTGAGTGTCCGAAGGCACAGAAGTGTCGGCAGGGCCGGTGGCATTCTTGTCGGATAGCCTCGACGACCAGAAGTCGCCCTAATAAAGGCAACCCTGACGACAAGATAGCTTCCTAGTCAGCCTGGTCCTGCATCTTCACACGAACAAGCGGCGTTGGCCCCCGGTCGCAGTATATGCGGGTGGCCCTCAAGCAAAAATGCCACCGCGACTGCGCGGCGGTGAGCAGATGCCGGGTGGAAAGGTCCCGAGGGACCCCCGTACCACGGCACTGAACCGGGGCGGCGGAGGTGATGGCGGCAGCTGCAGTTGCGGCGAGACTGCAGTGGCGGCCGGCGGCGAAGCAGGGCTTGCCGTGACCGCTGGCGACGGAGGTGCTGCCTCCTCGGCGGCTGCCGCGGAGGAGGCGGCGGTTGCTGCCTTAGCAGCGGCAGTTCTGCGAAGTCTCTTCTTGGCCATCTTCACAGCTCGAAGATCAAGCTCCCTACCACGTAAGCTATATGCTATGCTCTGTGAGGTTATTTGGTTAGTCGGTGACTAATTCCCTCTTTAGCCGATGTTTTTTATTTTTAGCTTAAATTTTATTTTGGAGGGGGATCTTACCGAGAGTCTGTCGCAATACCAGGTTGTTTTTTCCTTGTTTCTTGGGTTGGGAGGGTCGGGGGGCGGTGTTTTTGGGTCTTATTTGGTGGTTGGCGAGACCATTGCTGTTTGTGTTGAGTTTGAGTATTTTATGTACATATATACTTATGAGTTATTTATTACTTTTTTGTTTTTTGTTTTTATTTGTGTTTTTGTTGTTTTTGTTTTTTAATTATATATATAGATATATATATCTATATATATATTTATATTTCTTAATATATAATTTTACAACTCAACTAGGTCAAATCACTTAATTTTTTGTCGGTGTTTTAATCTGGATCTTTTAGTTAGTTTATTAGGTATTGTAAGTGTTCTTGAGCTGCTATTTCTCTTCTTCTCGCGATTTTCTTACGGTCGTCTTATTGTGTGACAGGGGCGGGGGTGTGAGAACTCTGAAATCTGCCTTGCCTTAAATAGTAAACCTGGGTGACGCCAACTTTCGCGCCATAAAATGTAACAGCATCTCTTATTGGTTCTGTGTTAGCATCACCTCACAAATTATGAGAACACATTGTGCCAAGTTCTGACGTCATAGCGTGCACATAGCGCGTTTGGAAATACCCAATAGTTCCTTCTCACTTTAACATTATGGTTTCTTTGTCTGTTTGTCCAACTACCTGTGCTACTTGGAAGACAAGTCATTATTCCTGTCTCACTTCTTTATATATCTGTTCTTTTCTATCATTCACTCTTTAGCCTAAACCCTGTGCTCATTAGCAGGTGGTGTTTGGTGAACTTATACCTAAGTTAACAACTTGCATTTAAGTATATTTCTACACTGCAATATTTACAATTATTTTCCCTGACGTTCTACAAGCTAATAATATTATGTACATTTTCTCTTTTTATATATTTGTGAGCTTGTGGTATGTGCTCCTACAACTCGTGTCTATACAAACAAAGGAACTTCAGTCACATAGCAACCAGCTTTTGACTATCACTTTAACCTATGGCATTCCCTTGTTTCGCTTCTACCTACAAGGAAGCAAGTAATAAGAATATTTCTGCTATTTTTTTCTCGATTAGGATAAAGTAAACAGAAGCATAAGCTTTTTGACATTAATTTGTTGCAGAGATGTAGAGAAAGTCATGTGGATGGAACAAATTAGATTTTTTTTAAAATATGTGTTTCTAAGTGAAATAAGATTTTGAATTTATACCTGTGGACTCTCAATCGGGATAAGAAACTTTGTTTTAGGTATGTGTTTCTTAGAAAACATTTTTTTACATACAAATCCGGGCCCTGATTATCAGTCACGAGCAAGTGTTGGTACTGCATGCATAAAGAAGAATGTTACACCTATTACTTGCATTTAATTTGTATAAAGATGTCTAATATTAACTTCATAACTCGCATGACCATGACAATGAGTGAGGAAGGATAGAGAGGGCATGGCGAAAGTAGAGGAAGAGGAAGAAATACAACGGAAACTTCGCATTTAATGCAAGACACTCAAATCTGCGGCTTCCGCTATAGAAATATTTGTTAGTATCATTTTTACTTTCTCTATACGTACTATGTATATGTGTATAGAGAAGGTATTGTATTCCAGCCAAAAGTCGGTAAAGGACCAAACTTGGCATGTACGTTATGTATCTTCCAGGATGCGACACAAGATTTTGAAGAAAATTCCCCCACCCCAAGCTACATGGAACATTTGGATTAGAATGCCATATCCATATTAAAGACATTTTCACAATCAATAAAACGCATACTTTGAGTTTTCTGGGAATAGCCTCTGAAGACCTCTTTATTCTTGATGAATTGTGCTGGATTTTGCATAACTAGTAAAACGCAAGGGGTAGGCAAAAACTTTACTGCACAAAAAATGCAGATCTCGTTAAAATATACAATTTATGTCATATAACATTTTTTCATAAGAGCTGAAATTTTCATTTTTGAGATATTCCTTACTATTGGTTTCAGTTTTAAAATACTTAAAACTTTTCACATACAGGAATTTGTAAACTCCTGGCAATGCATAGAAACAGATTTCAACCACATGGCAACCAGTTTTTAAAAGTTTTGACTATTGCTTTAGCCTAGTGTATTCCCTTATTTTCCTTCTGCTTACAAGAAAGCATTTTTAACGATGTTTATCTAGATTAGCGTGAAGCACAAACTTTTTAAAAATAATTTGTTACATAGATTTAGATAAAGTCATGTGAATAGAGCACATCAGATTTATGTAATAGATCTTCATGCCATTCATTAACCATATTTTGTAATTTTTCTGATTAGTCTGCTATTGTAATTATATATAGATGGACCATTTAAGCTGAGACTGTACAATATTACGCTCTTCGTATACAGTCATTCAGAATTTTCGTTGTTATTACGTTGCAGTAAGCAATAATAATTGCAAAGTGCTCTATACAAATGTTGTTTAGTTCTTACGAGGAATGAGAAAACAACATAAAAAATCAGATGTGTTCCATTCACGTGACTTTCTCTACATCTCTGCAACAAATTATTGTTAAAAAGCTTCTCCTTCTATTTACTTAATGCTAATCGGAAAAAAATATAGCAGAAATAGTCTTATTGCTTGCTTCCTTGTAAGCAGAAGGGAAATAAGGGAGTACCATAGGTTAAAGTGATAGTCAAAAGCTGGTTGCTATGTGACTGAAGTTCTCTTATTTGTATGGGCAGGAGTTGACAAAGTCCTGTGTGAAAAAAAGTATAATTTTTTAAAGCAGAAACCAAAAACAAGGAGTATCTCAAAAACGATCAACCCCATGAAAAAAATGCATGTAGCATAAATTTTGTGCTTTAAAGTGCTCTACATTTTTTGTGTGGTAAGTTTCTTTTTCCATCTCTTACGGTTTAGCAGTTATGGAAAATTCGGTAAAATTCGTCCAGAATAAAGTAGTCTTCAGAGGCTATTCCAAGAAAATTCAAGATATACATTTTATTTGACAGGTAAATATCTTTAATATACGATATTTTAATCAAAATAGTTAGAGCCATTATTGAGAAAATAAAAATTTTCGAAAAAGGTTCCATGTAAAGGGTACTTTGGGGGGGACTTCTCTCAAAATCTTCGAGTCGCATGCCTGGAAGATACTAAACTTAAATTCCAAGTTTGGTGTTTTACCGACTTTTCGTTTTTGAGTTATCGTGTTTACAGGTACACAAAAATGAAATGGCCTGTTATTTATGGACGCTCTTTAACTCTTTGGTTCTCAGCGTCCCATTCTATATTGGGCGTGAAAGATCGCTTAATTTTGCTCAGAGGCCTCTCTTATCAAGCTTAAGGTTCTTTTACGTGCCGTAAATCTACGACACGGGACCCACAGCTTTACTTCCCTTCCGAAGGAAGCCATGCTAAGGATTTTTACGCCCGAAAAAATCCATCGTCCTCCACCGGGTTTGAACCCGCGACCTTGGGTATATGAAGTTAGCATGATAACCATAACACCACGGAGGGCGACTACAGGTACACGGACACACGCACGTACCTTTTTGTGAAAATGTTTTTTTTTTTTTTTTTTTTTTGATACAGGGGACTCTAAAACATATATTTCCGGTGAAATCAAGATATTGAATTTTTGGGAGGAGTGCAGTACCTTCTCTATGCACTATGTACATAGTACGTGTGGAGAAAATAAAATGTAGGTTTCTGTTTAAAATAACTAAATTGACCCTTAAACGATCATCACAGCTTTCTCCAAATACATGAATTTCCCCCATAATATCAAGCAACTTTTATACAAGGCATTTCCTTCTACAACGCTTAGTTTTGGAGTTATTGTATAGTCTCAATTTAAATACTCTACTGCGTATTTTCCACATACAAAAATTCTTGTAAATAAACTGTTCGACGTAGTTTTAGCCTTTAACTTTAGTTCTTGAAATTTACTTTCTCTACACGTACCACACATGTACATAATGTATAGAGAAGGTATGTAAATCACCCAAAAATTCAATACCTACCGAGATTTCAACGGAAATACATGTTTTGGGTCCTCTTGAGTCCAAAAAAAGAATTTTCAGAAAAATGTCCGTGTGTGTGTATGTATGTGTCTGTCTGTCTATGGGCAGCATAGCTCAAATACGAATCGTCCATTAAATACCAAACTGGATATTTAAGTTCAGTATCTTTCAAGGATACAACACGAAGATTTCAAGACCCCCCCCTATCGACTCCCTTTACATGGAAAAAATTTCGAAATTTTGATTTTCTTACAAATGGCTCCAACAATTTTGATTAAAATCTCTTAAAATATTTCTATGACAAAATGTATATCTTCAATTTTCTGGGAATCGCCTCTCAAGACATGTTTATTCCGAATGAATTTTGCTGAATTGTGCATAACAGCTAAACCGTAAGAGTTACGCAAAAACTTAGTACACAAGAAACTGTAGATCACGTTAAAACACACAATTTGTCATATACATTTTTATCGTTGAATTGGTCATTTTTGAGATATTCCTTGTTATTTGAAACACTTTTAAATTACTTTAAACTTTTCTCACACGGAAAGTTGTAAACTCCTGGCCCTGAATAAATAAGTTTTGTCTATCTCTTATGGTGTACCAGTTACTCAAAATGCACCAAAATTCATTAAGAATAAAGGGATCTTTAGAGGCTGTTCCCAGAAAATTCAAGATATACACTTTTTTGCCATATATCTTTAATATACGGTACTTTAATCCAAATTGTTAGTGCCATTTTTGAGAAAATCAACATTTTCGAAAGTTTTTCCATGTAAAGAGTAGTTTCTCAAAATTTTCGTGTCACATCCCTGGAAGATATTAAACTTAAATACCAAATTTGGTATTTTACCGACTTTTCGTTTTTGAGTTATCGCGTTCACAGATACATGACACACACACACACACACACACACACACACACACACACACACACGGACCTTTTTCTTAAAACACTTTTTTTTTTTTTATCATTCAGGGGACCCTAAAACTCGTATTTCCAATGAAATCTCGGTATCGAATGTTTGGATGCAATACAATACCTTCTCTATACACTATGTACATAGTACGTGTAGAGAAAGTAATTGCTGCAGGAGAATATGAAATTATAAGTCTAACGATAATCGCTGGGATGTTTTTCCGCGATCGAGTTATCTCCATCGTAGCATTGAAAAGGTTAAGGCTAAATGTCGCTTGGCGGGCTCACACAAGTTTGGTATTTACAAACTATCAACAGATTAAGACGGTTTGTTGATATTACTGCATTGTTAATGGAGTGGTAATTATGCAGAACTTGTGCCGCTATAAAAATCGAATGAACCTAAGTATGATTCATTGACTTTATATATATATATATCTGATGACGATTTCAAAGGTTTTATTTGTTGGAAAAGCTCGTTTTTTTTTAATTATGGTCATATGCGTGTGCACGCTGGAACGATTGGTATTTTTCGTATATGACGGATACATATCAAATAATTGTATTAAACGAGTATTATATAAATAACACATGTTTTTATAATGTTCAGAAACATATTTCTTCGCCAAGTACTACCACAATAGAAAAGTAGAAACAATTTTATATACACACACTAACCTTAACGGATTCGAACCTAACCTCGTGCTAAATATGAAAACCACCCGGACCCAGTGATTTCGCCTACAGAAACAGATTAAAAATAGAAAAGAAAAAAGAAAAAAACTCACAGAAACATAGGTTCTCTTCCATCAACTACTACAGTCACACTACCTGGTGAATTATTGCTACGGGTTCTCACGACTCGGAAATCCTGCCAGGAGTGACATATGGCGTTCTTGCATACCAATTGTTACAGTGTATTCCGCTAACAACGAAACCAAGCTTTTACATTATAAATCCAGTTTTATACAAGCATTTCAGCACATACATATCCGTCAATACGCAAAATACCAAGCGTTCCAGCATACATACGAATTCGTCTATAATAAAAAAAAACAAGCTTTTCCGACAAATAAAACCTTTGAAATCGTCATCAGAAATACAAAGTCAATCAAACACACTTAGTTTTATTCGATTTTTAGAGCGGCCCAAGTTCTGCACAATAACCCATAAAAGTAATGGCCCATTTCTAGCATTGCTGATAACTGAATAATCGGAAGAAGGTGCTGTGATGTCACAATCCGCGTCATAGGCGTGCAGAAAAAAAAAAAAAAAAAAAAGGATGCGCGGTGATGGCAAAGTGAAGTGAGGACTGGCTATTCTTGTGCGGCTGACTGGCGTGTGAAGACGCGTGTGGAGCGCGCGCAGGTTTCTTGAAGCAAGCCAAACCGGTCGGCCACTTAGCCGCAGTTCCTGCTGGGAAATTTTTACATCTCGTATGAAAAGGAGTTAACAGGAACTTTGTTTAGTGCTACACATGTGCTCGTCTTAGCCGGAAAGACACCCTCCAACGGAAGCAGTACTTAACTTCAAGACGGAGCCAGCTTGCTACCTACCTGACAGGTATGCTAATTAACTGCATGGTAACCTGGGGAGTGACAACGTTTCTGCTGATATTACAAGAGCACTGCTTACTTACAATGCATTACTGGAGAAAAACAAAATCTGATGTGCTCCATTCACATGACTTTTTCTACTCTATTATTAATAAGCGCATTCTTCTACTTAATACTAAAACATTAGCAGAAACGGTCTTATCACTTAGTTCCTTTATAAGTAGGAGGGAAATAAAGGAATGCACTAGGCTAAACCGACAGTAAAATGTTTTAAAATGTGGCTGCTATGGAATTGAAGTTAGTTTGCTTGGCTAGGAGTTGACATGTTCCCTCATGAGAACATTTTAAGCATTTTGAAACTGAAACCAATAACAAGGAATATCTCAAAAACTGTCAACAAAATGTATAATAACTTAAATTGTGTGTTTTAACGAATTCTACATTTTTTGTGTAATAAGTTTTGGTCTATCTATTACGGTTTACTAGTTATGTAAAATTCAATAAAAATCATACAGAATAAAGAGTCTTTAAAGGTTATTCCCAGAAAATTCAATTTATACATTTTATTTGGCATGTAAATATAAGAGATTTTAATCAAAATCGTTAGTCATTTTTGAGAAAATCAAAACTTTTGAAAATTTTTCCAGGTAAAGAGTAGTTTGTGGTGGATTGAAAATATTTGTGTCGCATCCTTCGAAGATAATGATACAAAGTTTTTGAGCTATGCTGTCCACACGCACACGGACCTTTTTCTAAAAATGTTTTTTTTATTCAGGGGGACCCAAAACATGTATTTCCAGTGCTATGTCGGTATCGAAGTGCTGACTACAATATAATACCTTCTCTAAACACTATGTACATAGCACGTGTAGAGAAAGTAAAAAAGTTAGCCGGTTTTTACCAAGTTCAGAGCAATACTGTTCTAACACTCGTCAAATGTTATAGAATGGATACCTAAAGTATTTATCGAAAGCATAATAAAGACAATAGTTGCAGTACTGTCAACATAAGTGACCATTAGAGCACAGACAGTTTAAAATTTAAACGATGTTACAATAGTGTTGCTCAGAATCATCGACTACGCCCACCATGTATGATGCCGTCACATGACACCAACTGGTTTCGTTCTGAAGGCTGATTTCACTATTTTACTCGGGGTAATGAACTTGATATATTCATAAGATACGTAAATAGGGATGCAGTTCGAAATTAATCTCAAATCAAATTCTAATGGAAAAGAGGACCGAATCGGCTTTCATATCGAATTTTGGCACGAAAACAGGGATTGTAATAAACTCATATTGAAACTGGAAATCTAAATAAAGAATAAGCGCGATGTATTTTTACTTTCTCTATAGTACTATATACATAGTGTATAGAGAAGGTATTGCACTCCACCCAAAAATTCGCTACCGAGATTTCACCGGAAATATATGTTTTAGGCTCCCCTGTATAAAAAAAAGTATTTTTAGAAAACGGTCCGTGTGTGTCTGTGAACACGATAACTCAAAAACGAAAAGTCGACAAAATACCAAATTTGGTATTTAAGTTTATCATCTTCCAGGGTTGCGACACGAAATTTTGATAAAAATCCCCTCACCCCAAACTACCCTTTATATGGAACTTTTTTCAAAAATGTTGATTTTCTAAAATATCGCTCTAACGATTTTGATTAAAATACCGTCTATTAAAGGCATTTACCTGACAAATAAAATGTATATCTTGAATAGCATCTGAAGACTACTTTATTCTGAGTGAATTTAACAGAATTTTGCCTAACTGCTAAACCGTAAGAGATGTACAAAAACTTACATCACAAAAAATATAGAGCATATTAAAACACACAATTTAGGTTATATACATTTTTTGATCGTTTTTTAGATATTCCTTGTTTTTGGTTTCTGCTTCGAAAAACCTAACTTTTCTCATATAGGAATTTGTCAACTCCTGTCCATACAAACAAAGGAACTTCAATCACATAGCAACCATCTTTTGACTATCACTTTAATCTATGGTGCTCTCTTATTTCGCTTCTACTTTCAAGGAAACAAGTAATATGACTATTTCAGCTATTTTTTCTCGATTAACATGTAAATAGAAGCATAAGCTTTTTAACAACAATTTGTTACAGATATGTAGAGAAAGTCATGTGAATAGAGCACATCAGATTGTTACTTTCCCGACACGTACTATGTACATAGTGTATAGAGAAGATATTGTATTGCACCCAAAATATCCCTACCGAGATTTCACCGGAAATACGTGTTATGAGACCCCTGAATCTGAAATAAGCATTTAAAAATTCTAAAGTGTTCCATTCTCATGACTTTCTCTACATCTCTGCAACAAATTATTGTTAAAAAGCTTATGATTCTATTTACTTCATGCTAATCGAGACAAAATTGGCAGAAATAGCCTTATTACTTGCTTCCTTGTAAGTAGCAGCGAAATAGGTTAAAGTGATAGTCAAAAGCTGATTGCTATGTACTTTGTTTGAATGGACAGGAGTTGACATAATCCTGTATGATAAAAGTATTAGTTTTTTAAATGTGAAATAAAAAACTAAGAATAACTCAAAAACGATCAACTCCACAAAAAAAAAAAAAAAAGATATAATATAAATTATGTGTTTTAACGTGCTGTACATTTTCTGTGGGGTAAGTTTCTGTTTATCTCTTACGGTTTAGCAGTTATGCAATATTCCGTAAAATTCATCCACAATAAAGTAGTCTTCAGAGACTATTCCCAGAAAATTAAAAACATACATTTTATTCGTCAGGTAAATATCTTAAATATACCATATTTTATTCAAAATCGTTAGAACCATTTTTGAAAATTTCAAAGTTTTCGAAAAAAGCTCCATGTAAATGGTAGGTTGGCGTGGGGGGATTTTTTTCAAAATCTTCGTGTCGCACCCCTGGAAGATACTAAACTTAATACCAAGTTTGGTATTTTACGACTTTCCATTTTTGAGTTGTCGTGTCCACACACACACACACACACACACACACACACTCACACACATATACACACGGACCTTTTTCTGAAAATACTTTTTTTTGGATACATGGGACCCTAAAACACATATTTCCAGTGAGATCGGGGGGGTCGAATTTTCGGGTGCAACACAATAGCTTCTCTGTACACTATGTTGTAGAGAAAGTAAAAATGTGCGCCTGTGTGTGTGTGTGGGGGGGGGGCAGCACAGCTCAAAAACGAAAAGTGAGTTAAATACCAAACTTGATATTTAAGTTTGTTATCTTCCAAGGATGCGACACGAAGATTTTGAAGAAAATCCCCCACCCCACAACTACCTTTATCATGGAAAAATTTTCGAAAATTTTGATTTTCTCAAAAATGGCTTTAACGATTTTGATTAAAACATCGTTTAAAAATATTTACCTGACAAATAAAATGTATATCTTGAAGTTTTTGGGAATAGCCTCTGAACAGCTCTTTATTCTGGATGAATTTTTTCGGAAATTTGCATAACCGGCAAACCGTAAGAGATAGACAAAATTTACCTAATAGTAAATGTAGAGCTCGTTAAAATACCCAGTTTATGTTATATAATTCTTTTTTCTTAAAGTTGATCGGTTTTGGGATATTCCTTGTTATTGGTTTCAGTTTTAAAATACTTACACTTTTCTCATAGGGATTTTGGCAATTCTTGGTCATAAGTAATAAGACCGTTACTGCCAATGTCTTCTCAATTAGCATGAAGTAAATAGAAGAATAAGCTTTTTAGCAATAATTTGTTGCAGAGATGTAGACAAGGTCGTGCGAATGGAACACGTCAGATTTTGCTTTCCTAAACAGAAGATAATTTAAAATTTAAGCAATGCTACAATAGTATTGTTCAGAACCGTCAACTACGCCCACCATGTCATTTCAACTGGTTTCGTTCTGATGTTTATTTTACTATCCGCAGACGGGGATAATAGATATATTGATATATTCATGAGATATGTAAATAAAAATTCAGTTCGAAATTAATCTCAAATCAGAGAGGATTGAACAGGGATTGTAATAAACTCATATAAACCCAAATAAAGGATAAATAAAAATAAAATCTGTATATTAAACCCTGATAACTAATTACTTAAACCAGGGTAAAATATCTCAAACGTTATGCATTTATTACTACTTATACCAATTACAAATTTAATCATACAATATAAATTAACAGATATAAACTTAACCTAACTTAGCCTAAATTCAAATCATAGTTATGAATTAAACTATCTGTTAATATTTAATTTGATATAATTTTCAATTAGGTAATATTAATAGTATAATTTCGTATTTTTAATATATATTAATAATTTTTATTTGATTTTAGTATATAGTTTTATAATTGTTATTGTTATTATTTATTATCATTTATTTTATATTATTTATATTATACACATATTTTGTTTTAAAGACTTTTGTATTATTTTAATAACTATTCTATTAGACAATTTAATTATATTACTCTTACTATTATTATATTATAATAAATGGTATATGTGTAATTACAATTTTAATTTTAAGATTTAAAGTAAAAAAAATATCACATCAAATATTTTACAATACCTAATTACAATTTTTTTAACTTTATATTTATTTAAAATTCCCCAAAACTTAATATTATAATAACTTCCAACTATATCAAAATCCCACAATTTTAAAATTGAATAATTACATTATTTAAAAATTTCAAAACCGTCCATATTCAATGTAAATTTATATTCAATTTAAATCGCATTAAATCCAAAATAATAATTTAAAATTTATAATTTAAATAAAACTTTTTAAAATATTTAAATTTAATTAAAATTTAGGGTTTAATTAACTATTTAAAATTAAATCTAATAATTATAAATAAAGAATAAGTGCGATGATTTTTATGTGGATAACTCGCACTTTATCGTCATATTCAAGTTATATATCGCTAGATTAAAATTATATCATATCTGGCTTATTTTGATTAAAAAAAATACTCCTATGTAAACCTGATGAAATAAGAGTGGAATTCAAATCAAATTGATCTGAGTATATTCTGTGGTTCAGTGGTAGCGTTCTGGCTTCCCAACACCGAGGTGGAACTTAATCCCCAGCTGGAATAGAAACTGTTCAATAACCAAAATTATTCGGTTATAGTGCAGAAGTTGGGCCGCTCGAAAACTCGAATGAAATTAAGTGCAATTGATTGATCTTGTATTTGTGATGACTATTTCAAAGGTTTTATTTGGCGGTCAAACTTGGCGTTTTTTATTGACAAATTTGTGCGCTTAGTGGAAGGATTGGTATTTGGCGTATATGACAGACGTTTACCAAATAATTATACATAAACGAGTATTATATGCATAATAAATGGTTTTATAATGTGTAAATGCTGAAATGCTTGCATAAAACTGGGTGTATAATGAAAAAACTTGGTTTTGTTGCTATAGGAAGACTGTAACTAATGGTAGCGTTTTCATTTCCATCGATATATTTGCATGTGACGGTACCCAAGTGAGGTTTACTTGTTTTCCGGAGCGACCGGCTTTTAAAAAAAAATCTATCGCTTTAACCTAGTTTATTTCCCTTCTATCTACAAGAAGCAAGCAATTCTGGCAATGTTTATCATCAAGTAGACATAAGAGTGTGCTTTGTAGCATTAGTTTGTTTCAGCGATGTAGAGAAAGTCATGTTAATGAACACATAAGATTTTTCAAACTTCTACGTGTGACACCGATTAGCTGAAATAAAAGTTAAATACTCTCGTTATCAAGAACATCGTTTGAATGGATTCATAGTCAAGCTTTCACCACGTTAAAAAAAAACAAAAAAAAACCATGAGTTAAGCCTATAATTAAGGCACGTACACAGTCGAAGCAGATGGCCTTGAGTAACTAGTTTATAGATTGCATTGCATTAATATTTAATCTCGCGGAGATAAAGACGCAATTTTATCAAAAAGTCACGCGATTTGCACATGTTTATTTTGCAGCAATGCAGTTGTTTCGTAACCACACTGCCTGCAAAAAAATAAAATGAAAATTCTTGGAAAACATATTTACTTATGCAATTTCATCAAAAAATAATTTGATGTGTTCCATTCACATGACATTATCTACATCCCTGCAAAAAATAGTATTAAAAAGCTTATGCTTCTATTTACGTACTTCATGCTAATCGAGAAAAAATTAGCAGAAATAATGTTATCACTTGCCTCCTTGTAAGTAGGAGCGAAATAAGGGAGTACCGTAGGTTAAAATGATAGTCAAAAGCTGGTTACTATGTGACTGAAGTTCCTTTGTTTGTATGGGCAGGAGTTAACAAAGTCCTGTGTGAGAAAAGTTTAATTTTTTAAAGATGAAACCAAAAACAAGGAATATCTCAAAAACGACCAACTCCATGAAAAAATGCGTATGATATAAATTGTGTGTGTTAAAGTGCTCTACATTATTTGTGTGAGAAGTTTTTTTCCATCTCTTACGGTTTAGCAGTTGTACAAAATTCCGTAAAATTCGTCCAGAATAAAGTAGTCTTCAGAGGTTATTCCCACAAAATTAAAGATGAATATTTTATTTGTCAGGTAAATATCTTTAATACATGATATTTTAATAAAAATCGTTAGAACCATTTTTGAAAAAATCAAAATTTTCGAAAAAAAATTTTATGTAAAGGGTAGTTTGGGGTGGGAGGATTTTTCTCAAAATCTTCGTGTCGCATCCCTGAAAAAGATACTAAACTTAAATACCAAGTTTGGTATTTTATCGACTTTTCGTTTTTGAGTTATCAGGTTCACAGACACACACACACATACACACACGCGCGCGCGGACCTTTTTGTGAAAATGCTTTTTCTTTGGATACAGGGGACCTTAAAACTTATATTTCCGGTGAAATCTCGGTGTCGAATTTTTGGGTGGAGTGCAATACCTGTTCTATGCACTATGTACACAGTACGTGTAGAGAAAGTAATAATCGTAAAGAAAACTCGTTTATAGTTTAATGAAAAAGTATTTTAATTCCAACAAGCAAAAAATATATAAATGCACTGTTTCTAAAACATTTATTACAAGCGTGGCATACACTTCGGTCTAAAATAAATTTATTAACCATTCAAAACAACTTACATGGCCGTCGTGTTTATTATCACAGAAGTCTATCTTCTTTCTACAATTTTTTTCAGAACATGATGACCCTCGGCGTGACTTTGAAGTTTGGGTTCAGGTAGTTTGCCGTTAGAAACCAACCCTCGCAGTTACCAAGTCTTCTATTACTGGTCCCTTAAATGGGGCGCGAATCTCGACTTGCAAGCAGAGTCTTCGAGTCTCCGGAAAAGTACGTCACCTCTCACAGACTCGTTTGCTAATAGATACTTAACTTGGGACTGCATGTTTGTTAGACCATTTTGAACTTTCAATAGACCCGCCCCCCTCGTTTGATGCTCACGTGTTTGGAGGTATGAGATAGATATCTATTATACACATGACTGCCAAATTTCGGTTGGTCAAACGAAATCTCAAAGGGATTTTAGCAGCCAAAAACGTCAGATTTTCATAGGTTTGCACAGTAAGAAGTGCTCGAAATGGAAATATATAAGTGCCGATATATGTACTTTCTTGTGATAAAATTAGTTATACTACATTGACAATGAAATGCGAGCGCAGACGTAATATAGCATAAGCGCAGAAGCAAGGAAACACCATTCACAATGCAAGCGTAAGCGCAACGCAAGAAGTTGGCACGGGTTTCTAGATCCACAAGTTACATGCGAATATCTTCCAAGCAAGTTACTAACTGAATAACATAACCAACAATACCACATGAGAAAATTCACTCATCTTTTACAACTGAATACATTACATACTAACAACTGACGCTCGCGGCAGTGACGTCCCAATAATTGCTCATTCAAAATTGTTGAAAATAGTACAAGCATAGAGACTGCAGAAAATGATAAAGCTACACATTTAATGAACTAAAAATTATCTCTCTGCGTCTTCGATTTATGAGAACCAATAAGTCTATACACAGATGATAGTTACATCCATTAAATCAAAGTATTCGCAAGGAGACTGTCATAATCCCTTGAGGGAGATTAGAGATGGCGCGGCACTGTCAAATAGAAGAACATGTACAGCAGGCCCTGTAAAATCTTGCAGTGCGATCGTTTGTTTTTGATTTCGTAGGCAATGCAGAGTTCTTCCTCTTTGCATGCAACACAAGGAGTTTACTAACTTTTGCGTTGCGTTGCATCTTTCTATGTGAATGCTTACATTAAATAATATGTGTCCAAACTCTTGTGCTCACATTGCGATTTTTCATTGTGAATGCTGCATTAAGCTACATTCACAATGAAATGCAAGCGCAGATGTAACGTAGCATTAGCGCAGACGCAAGGTCACACCATTCACAATGCAATCGTAAGCGCAACGCAAGAAGTTTTCACGGATTTCTAGATCGGTAAGTTGCATATGAATATCTTCCAAGCGCTCCGCGTAACAAACCAAATAACAAAGCCAACAATACCAAATAAAAAAATGCACTCAATCTTTTACAAAATAAATGCATTACATACTAACAAGTGACGCACGCGGCAGTGACGCCATAGTAATTGCTCATTCAAAATTATTGAATTACCTATAGGGTAAATCTGCACAACGGCTCTATTAATTCTACCGTCTGATAAACGGAGATACGTCGGGGTATCTATAGCAGGAAACAAAAGTGAAATGTTTAGATTGTGGTAAAAAAAATACAAAGTAATTTAAAATCGGTTAATAAATAGAAAGTCTTCAATTCAGATCCAGCAGGGACCGTTAATTCAATACAATATATGGAAAATCTACAATTCAGATCCAGTAAAGACCGTGAATTCAATACCTGCCAAATTATATGTAAATAAGGGTAATTCTGCACCTTCTATTTATTAACCGATTTTAAATGACTTGTGTTTTCACCATAATCCGCACATATCACTTTTATTTCCTACTATAGATGTCAACATGGTAGTTTCCGTTTTGCCTACGGCAGAATTAATAGAGCCGTTGTGCAGAATTACCAAAGGTAATAAATAGAAGGTGCAGAATTACCCTGATTTACGTATAATTTGGCGGGTATTGAAGACTTTCTATTGAATTGCAGACTTTCTATGTATTGTATTGAATTAACAGTCTTTGCTGGATCTGAATTGAAGACTTTCTATTTATTAACCGATTTTAAATTATTTTCTGTGTTTTCACCACAATCTACATATTTCACTTTTGTTTCCTGCTATGGATACCCGGACAGATCTCCCTTTATCAATCGGTAGAATTAATAGAGCCGTCGTGCAGAATTACCCTATTTTCAATACTTTTGAATGAGCAATTATGACGTCACTGCCGCGTGCGTCAGCTGTTAGTATGTAATGTATTTATTTTGTAAAAGATTGAGTGAATTTTCTTAATTGGTATTGTTGGTTATGCTAATCAGTTTGCAACTTGCTTGGAAGATATTCGCATGCAACTTGCGGATCTAGAAACCCGCGCCAACTTCTTGCGTTGCGCTTACGATTGCATTGTGAATTGTGTTTCCTTGCGTCTGCGCTTGCGTCTCATTGTGAATGTAGCATTATACCTTTTGCATCATGTTGTTTATAGTCTTCAGAAAATTGCCAAATGTGATGCTTTGGCGGCCGCATCCAAACATCTAAACATGCAATCAGGCCATATCACCGGCAGAACACACATCACGACACACCCTGCAACCTAGTGTCTCATTTGAATCATAATTTTCTTTCAGTTTCTTTCGTATCCAATTTGTAGGAACATTTTCTGAAATTAAATTAGTTGCTTCAGAAACACAAAGTTTAGAACTAGAAGCATTATCTGAACTATCACTAACTACTGCGATATCAGGAATACGAATATCATATTAGTTTCTCTCTTTTTGATTATAAATTTATCCAATGTATTCACGTTTCTTATGAGTTAAGTTTCAAACCATCTTCTGTTTTGTTTCTTTCCAAACTGTGATCTAATTATAAACTTTAGCTTGTAACGGATCCACTTGAGATACTTTTCTATTCTTTAAGAGTGAATATCGCTTGGCAGGGCCACACAACTTTGGCATTTACAAACTACCAACCGATTAAGACGGCTTGTTGATATTACTGCATTGTTGATGGTGCTGAAACTGGTGCTACGTTACCCTCTTACCAAATGAAATCTAATTTACTCAAAATGAGCATATCAGATATCGTACAATTGTTTGTCATGAAAGTATCTTAAACATATGCGTTTTACATTCTCTACACGTACTATGTATATCGTGTATAGAGAAGGTATTGTGTTGCACCCAAAAATTCGATACCGAGATTTCACCGGAAATATATGTTTCGGGTCCCCCTTAATCCAAAAAGAGCAACTCTAGAAAAACGTCCGTGTGTGTTTGTGAACAGCATAGCTAAAAAACGAAAAGCCCGTTAAATACCAAAAGTATGTTCCAAGTTAGCGACACGAAGATTTTCAAGCAAATCCCCCCACCCGCAACTACCCTTTAAATGGAAAAAAAAAATCGTAAATTTTGATTTTCTCAAAAATGGCTCTAACGATTTTGATTAAAATCTGTTATATTTAAGATAATTACATGGAAAAATAAAAGGTATGTCTTGAATGTTCTGGGAATAGTCTCTGAAGGCATGCTTATTCTGGATGAATTTTGCGGAATTTTGCATTACTGGTAAATTGCAAGAGATAGATAAATACTTACCACACAAAAAATGTAGAGCTCATTAAAATACACAATTTATGCTGTATACATTTTTTCGTGGAGTTGACCGTTTTTGAGATATTCCTGGTTATTAGTTTTAGCTTTAAAATACTTATACTTTTCTCATACGGGAATTTGTTAACTCTTGTCCATACAAACAAAAGCATTTCAATCACATAGCAAGCAGCTTTTAAAAGATTTGACTATCAATTTAGCCTATGGCATTCCCTTCTTCTTACAAGTAAGCGAGTAATAAGGCACTATTTGTGATAGTGTTTATCTCGATTAGCACTAAGTAAATAGAAGAATAAGCTTTTTAACAAAAAATGTAGAGGTCATTAAAATTGTAGAGATGTAGAGTAAGTCGTGCGAATGGAACACATAAGATTTTTGTTTATGAGAACTTTGTCGAGCTGAAGGTCGTTGGAGATTCAGGATTAGGCGATCTCAGGGTCGAATCTCATCGTTGATAACTCGTTCTCCGCTAGCTGTCTGGATGAAAATTAAATAATATAGTATTGATTGGTTCGCAGCGATGATTAATTTAAAATCTGTTTCTCTTTGACTTTACTTTTGCATGAATCTTACAGTTTCTTAATATCTGATTGATTCAGAATTACACTTTCTCGCGCTTGACTTTAAAGTAATATAGGAACTAGTTTCTTAGTGGTGAAAATTGACTAGGATCGACGTGGAGTCTGCGTGTGTTATAACGAACTAGTGCCCGAACTTGGTCGAGAACTGTATTTATATTAGCTACAACCCAAGCTAATCTCACCAGTTAGAAAAAATAATGCTTGACTACGATTGGCGGACATTTTAGTTTAAATTTAAATATTATTTTCCCATTGGCTCAAAGGTAGCGTTAGGAAGCCTTCTCCAACGGACCTCAAGCGTGGTGGAATGAGAAGGCACCGCTCTGTCGGTCGGCCGCATGTGCGAGATTTACACTCTCCGAGAAAATTAAATTTTGCGTGTCTATACATCTTTACCGAGAAACATCTTAAATTGTGTCGCTATTTATTATTCAATATAGGTCAAAATTAAAACATTCAGTATTATACTGACTTTCTAATGACACGTTTACATTGTTTGTATTCCAAAAATTACCGATTTATATTAATTTGTGTGAGGTTTTTAATTAATTATTGCTTAATTATTATTATATTTAAATATTTCTTTTTGGTTGGTATGATATATCGCCTTATGCTTCAGGAACGCTACGACCCAATCCCTGATTAAAAGAACATTTACCCTCGAAAATGAAAACGAATTACTGCGCTAATGAGTACGTCGTGACTTAAGGACAAACTCTTGGGTGTGGGATTCGGAGAGTGGGGAAACCAGCCGACATTGATTGTCGTTCATAACTGTGCGAATCCCACAGGGGCCTACTACGGTAGGTACGGGTTTGGCGCACCCGGGGGTTCCCGAGCCACTCGCCACCATATCATCCTCCTCATCGCCATCCACTGTGCCACGTTTTATGTTCTTGTCTGCGTGTGTCTGTGCGCATTTGTTTGTATGTTATTGTTTGTGCGAGTTTACTCTCCTCATCTTCTTCCTCTTCTAGGCTTATTCTCTATATATTTAGTTTTAAGGCTTTAGGTTTATTAACTCTTGCCTCACCAACAGGGATCTTTCTTCTATCTCCGTGGTTCCTGTCCCACGGTTCCAGCGCGGCTTCCAACTTGTGTGCTCTTCGGAGGTTTCAGGCGTGACGGTTCAGTGGACCCTTCACACTGCCCCTATGTGTAAGCCTTAAGTGCGGAGCTCGTCCATACCGATATGTACACCCACGTAGCTTCTCTGGGAGCCCTAACCGTGCTAATCTCCCGACGAGCGCAGGTCCCCTGAATCCATGGATGTGTCATTACACACCATGGCCTAAAGTGGCGGGCCACAGGTGGTTATACCTGTGGTAGGGGCATAAAGCCGGGTTGTGCATGGTGGAGGGCTTACCCACGTGGACCAGTAGTGTAGGCTGGAGGGTAACTCCTCCTAAGTACTCCGTGAGATCGGTCTGGTAGGGGTCTACCAGGCGGCACAGACCGGAATGTATTTTTGGTGTCTTTTTTTTTTTCTTTCCCCCGGATGGCAGGCTGGCGCCGACAGTACCGGAAGGGGGCCTGATCATCATGAATTCTCCGCGCAAAACTCTTCCATTTGACCACTTTTTGGTAGTGACGTTGGCTTGTGAATCAAAAACTATGAGAGATATTAACCCGTTTTATATCCAACGGGAAATTGACAGAATCTGTGGCAAAGTAGGCAACGCAACCAGGACCAGAGACGGTGCGCTGTTAGTAGAAACCAAGACCGCAGACCAGTCTAAGAAGCTCCCGAAAGCCGGCTTGTTGGGTTCCTACCCAATAAAGGTAGCCCCACATAAAACTTTGAATACTTGTAGAGTGTAGTGACCACTAGCTGCCTAGACGGTCTTTCAGATGCAGTCATTGTTTCGAATCTCTCCGACCAGGGTGTATGTCAGACGTACCGTCTTCTAGGTAAACGTGATGGTCAGTCGGTTGCGCTGCGCACGGTATTTCTTACGTTCAAAGGCACCACCTTACCTGAGGCACTATACTGTGGATATGAACATGCTGCTTTGAGGCCGTATATACCGAAACCTTGCGTTGCTTCCGCTGTCAAAAGTTTGGACACACGCAAAGCCGGTGTACCTTCGACGCTACGTGTGAACGATGCGGCCAAACTGCTCACGGAGACACTGCTTGTGCTCGAGACCCTTGTTGCGTCCATTGTAACAGGAAACATCCATCCAGCTCCCGGCAGTGTCCGCGTTTTCTCGAGGAAAAGGCCATCCAGGAGTTTCGAGTTAAGGAACGCCTAACTTTTCCGGAAGCAAGGCGCCGCTTCCAACAACTGCAGCCTTCGACCATCTCAGGTTACGCATCAGCGCTCCGCCGCACTCCTGTTTCCTCAGTGGCACTACAAACCGTGCCTGTTGCCTACGCGTGTACTCAAACAGAACAGATGCCGACCACAACAACCTCGCAGTCTACAACATCCACAGCACCCACTGCCTCAAGTTCTATTTCTCCAGAACCGGCTCGTAAGCCGCTAGTTAGACCGACACCATCTGTCGCTGCTGCTCACGAGCGCAGTCGTAAGAAACTTCGCCGATACCGCTCCACGACTGACCACCTTGTCTCCCTTTCGACTCGCGTCCTGAATGGTTTTCTTCGGAAGTGTCAAACTGTGGCCATATTCTTCGATCTGGAGAAAGCTTATGACACTTGCTGGAGGGCTGGCTTACTGCGTACGTTGCATAGTTGGGGCTGCCGTGGCCGCCTTCCAGTGTTCCTCCGAGAGTTCATGAACAACCGGGTATTTCGTGTGCGTGTGGGCTCTGTTTTATCTCGTGTTTTTAGTCAGGAGAACGGAGTGCCCCAAGGGTCGGTACTCAGCGTCTCTCTCTTCGCTGTTGCCATCAATCTCATTATCGAATGTGTTCCTGCTGGTATCTCCTCCTCCTTATTTGTGGACGATTTTGCCATTTATTGCAGTTCTAGGCGCACGTGCCTTTTGGAGCGTCGCCTACAGGCATGTCTTGACCGACTACATACTTGGAGTGTGTCACAAATGGCTTCCGTTTTTCTTCAGAGAAGACAGTTTGCGTCAACTTCTGGCGTCGGAAACCATATGAGCCGCCTCTCTACTTCTTGGGACCGAACCGCTGCCCTTCGCCGAAACTGTTAAGTTTCTTGGTTTGGTGTTCGACAGGAAGCTTAGCTGGTCGTCCCACGTCTCTAGATGTGATCGTGCACTTAATATTTTACGTGTTTTATGTGGCACATCCTGGGGAGCAGATCGCACCGTGCTATTACAGCTTTACCGTTCGCTTGTTCGATCTAAACTGGATTACGGGTGCATTGTATACTCTTCGGCTTGTCCTTCGGTTTTACGATGTTTAAACCCAGTCCACCATCGTGGGATTCGTCTGGCATTTCCGACTAGCCCAGTTATTAGTTTGTCTGCGGAGGCTGCTGAACCTCCGCTGTCTCATAGGCGTGATCTGCTTCTTTGCAGCTATGCTATCCGCCTGTTTGTCTTGCCAGATCACCCGTCTTTCAAGTTATTCTTTGACGAGTCTCTTGACCGTCAATATGCTGTCAGCGCGGTTGCCTTGCTTCCCGCAGGAGTTCGTTTTCGCCTGCTTCTTCGGATCTTGGATGTTCGCCTCCCGCCTGTGTTTCCACTGGGGGAATGTTCCTTCCCCCCTTGGTTACGTTGCGACACCCAGTTCCACCTTGGGTTGGCATCCATGCCGAAAGCAACGACTCCACCTTCAGTCTTCCGCTCCGCATTTTTAGAGCTGCAGGCCAGGTTTCCCAACTATTGTTTTATATGTACGGATGGTTCTAAGGAAGACCGTGGTGTGGGATGCGCTTTTGTTTTTAATTCGCGGAGTTATACATTTCATCTTTTGGGACAATGTTCGATTTTTACCGCCGAACTTTTTAGTATTTAACAGGCTCTTCTTTTTATCCGGGGGCAGGATTTAAAACAGTTTGTTATTTGTAGCGATTCCCTCACTGCACTTCAGGGCCTGCGTGAGCTGTATCCATGCTATCCGTTGATACAGCGTATACAGCATCGCCTGCAGTCGCTCGCTGACGCTGGCGTCAGCGTGTCGTTTGTTTGGGTTCCTGGTCACGTAGGTGTGAGCGGAAACGAACAAGCGGACACAGCTGCTAAGTCTGCAGTTTTATTACCTAATGTTTTTAGCACCACCGTTCCTCCAGGTGATGTTCGTGTTCACCTGCGCCGGGCCATTCTTTCGCGCTGGTTCGCGGAATGGTCCGGGGTGCGTGACAACAAACTGAGGGCGGTCAAGTCCCCTGGCCTACTTCCTCGCATGTCGCCGCGATGAGGTGGTTTTAGCGCGACTGCCGTTTTAGCCACGAGCATCTTTTGCGTGGGGAACCCGCACCTCAATGTGCTTCTTGTAACGAGCCATTGACGGTGTGTCATCTTTTATTGGAGTGCCACCTTTATACTGCTCTGCGTGCATCCCTGTGTCTTCCTACTGACATCCCCAGCATTCTGGGCGACAACCCTGTATATTGTGACGGACTTTTTAATTTTCTCCGCCGCTGCGGGATGTATACAGTAGGGTTTAATTTTATTTCTGGGTTTTAGTTTTTACCGACTAATGTTTTTAGTGTCGCGTTTTTAATCTGGCTTTGGTAGCCTTTTTATGCTTTCCCTGGTTTTAACCCTTGTGTGGTACTCCTGTTTTAGTGGTTTTTATGCCTTTTAACTTTTAGCTGTTTTAATTACCCTAGGGCGCTAATAACCTATACAGTTGTGCGCCCTAAAGCCATAATACTATTACTACTACTACTTTTATACCGAAGACTCTGTATGATCAGAAATCGTAGAGAAACCCGTGAAAGGTACTAGACCAATTCTGAGAATTATAGACTAAAAGAATACTAACGAAGGGCCCGCCTGGGTAGCGTGGTGGTAGCATGTCTGCCTCACGTTCAAAAGGTCGTGAGTTCGAATCTCGCTTAGGGTGAGTTACCCGGGTAAGATTTTTTCGGGGTTTTCCCTTATCCTGAGAAGACGAATGTCGAGTAACTTTAAGCTCCATGGACCCCGAGATCATTTGAGCATCATATCATCAATTATCAATTACATTCATCGTCCGATATGACCAAACCAGGTTAAAGGACGTTAAACTACAAAAAAAAAAAAAAAAAAAAAAAAAAAAAAAAAAAAAAACTGACAAAGAGCCAAAGTCACATTGCTGCCGCATTTTCAGCCGCAATTTTACAGAGAAAATAAATAATAAAAAATCTCAGGTGTTCCATTCACATGACTTTCTCTACATCTCTGTAACAAATTATTGTTAATAAGCTTATTCTCTTATCTACTTCATGCTAATCGAGATAAACATTAGCAAAAACGGTCTTATTACTTAGTTCCTTATAAGTAGAAGGGAAATAAGGGAATACACTAGACTAAACCGATAGTCAAATGTTTTAGAATGTGTTTGCAATGGAACTGAAATCCGTTTCTTTACGTGGCCAAACGTTGACAAGTTCCCGTATGAGAAAAGTATTTTAAAACTGAAACCATTAACAAGGAATATCTAAAAAAACGGCCAACCACGAAAATGTATGACATAAATTGTGTGTAGATCTAAATTTTTTGGATAAGGGTCTTTGTTTATCTCTTACTGCAAAATTCAGAAAAATTCATGTATGTCTTCACAGGATATTCACAGAAAACTTAAGATATATATTTTATTTTGCATGTAAATATCTTAAATATAAGAGATTTTAATCAAAGTCGTTAGAGCCATTTTTAAGAAAATAAAAAATTTCGAAATATTTTCCATCTAAACGGTAGTTGAGGGGGGGGGTCTTGAAAATGTTCGTGTCGCATCCTTGAAAGATACTGAACTTAAATACAAAGTTTGGTATTTGACGGTCTTTTCGTTTTTGAGCTATGCTGCCCACAGACATACACATTCACGGACATTTTTCTAAAAATGCCTTTTTTTGGATTCACGGGGTCTCAAAACATATATTTCCGGTGAAATCTCTGTGTCTAATTTTTGGGTGCAAAACAATACCTTCTCTATACACTCTATATGTGTACGTGTAGAGAAAGTAATTAAGATGTAACAGCTAATGTTAGATGTGTCTTTTCTCACTGAAAACGTCCAAACGCCAAGAACTTTATTAGCAATTCCTTTTTACTTTCTCTAATACGTATAGTAAGCAGGGGAAGTATTGTATTCCACCCAAAGCTTTGATATTGAGATTTCACCGGAAATATGTTTCGAGGTCCGCTGAATGCCCCATATAAACAGTTCAGCTCAAAAAGTCCGCACGCGCGTGCGTGTGTATGTATATGCCGTGTGAGTTTGTGTGTGAACAGCACAATTCAAAAACAAAATGTCGGCTAAATACAAACTGTAATTTTAAGTTCTCCATCTTTCAAGAATAGAACACGAGAATTTTTAAGAAAATCCCGCCACTCTAAACTACCCTATAAAAAAAAAAGTTTTCAAAACATTTTCATTGCTCAGAACTGTTCTAATGGTTTTGAATTAAATAGCATATCTATGTTTTCATGGCAAATAAAATGTAATTTCCTGGAGATAGCCTTGAAGTTTTTTCCTTCTGGATGACTTTTGTTTATAGCTGTAAACTGTAACAGATACACAAACTGCACAAAAGTACTAATCTTGTTAAAGCAAATAGTTTATGTAAAACACATAAACTATTTGTCACATAAACACAAACATTTGTATGTTCCTTATTAAAGCTGAGCTAGATTCCATTTTGGGGGAGTCCGTTCCTTCGTTTACAACAGTGAAATATTGGATGGCAGAGTTTAAGTACGGCCGTACGAGCTGCCAAAATCAACATCACAGTGGTCGACCAAATGAGGTTACCAGTCCAGAAATTGTAAAGAAAACCCACAAAATGGTATTCGATGATCGTCGACTGAAAGTGCGCGAGCTAGCAGACATTACAGGCATTTCAAAAACTTCTGTACATCGCATACTGACTGTAAACTTGGATATGAGAAGGTTGTGTGCAAGGTGGGTGCCGCGTTTGCTCACAATAAAACAAAGCAGCGTTGACAGGATGTTTCAGTCGAGTGTTTGGCAATGTTTCGCTGCAATAAAGCTGAGCTTTTGCATCGATTCATAACAATGAATGAAACCTGGGTCCATCACTTCACACCTGAGACGAAGGAACAATCAAAACAGTGGATTGGAAGGGGAGAATCGGCTCCAAAGAAGGCGAAGTCAGTTTCATCTGCAGACAGGGTCATGGCGTCATTTTCTGGGATGCACGAGGGATAATTTTCATTAATTATCTCAAAAAAGGAAAAGAAATCAATGGCAAAATTTATGCGAACTTGTTACAGCGTTTGAGTAATGAAATCGAACAAAAATGGCCGCATTTAGCGAAAAAGAAAGTTTTGTTTCATCAAGACGGTGCACCAGTTAACACGTCCATTATGGCCAAAATCAGTGAATTTAAGTTCGAATTGCTTCCTTATGCACCCTATTCGCCAGATTTAGTCCCCCCTCTGATTACTTTCTGTTTCCAAACTTGAAGAAATGGCTTGGTGGTAGAAGATTTGCCAACAATGAAGAGGTGGATTCTGCAATTGATGGCTATTTTGTAGATCTCAATAGTTCTTACTATAAAAGGGTATCGAAGCTATTGAACATCGCTGGGAAAAGTGTATCGATCTGAAAGGAGAGAAATAAAGATGTTTTTTCCCAAAACTTTTTGTTTTGTTAGGTCGGGATTTCTGGAAAAGTCCTCGTATGTAACAAATCCATGCCTACTAATTTTTAGCATGAAGTAGATAGAACAAGGAGCTTTTGCAAGAAGAGTTTGTTAGGGAATTGGTAGAGAAAGTCATGAATGCAACACATCCTATTTTTTATAAAGCTACATCATTCCAGGAAATAGCTGATTATCAATTAAAAGCCTTTCTTAGCCAACCAGCAGTTATTTGTACAAGGAAAGGCGCTGATAAGCTGAACACGAATATGTCATTCAAACATCCTCTTGTAATCGCTGAAATCTAGTGGCAAGAGTGGAAGAGGTACAAGGGGAAACGATAGCCACCAGTTTACTCCAGCAGTTACATTGTTGAAAGTTCGTCCAGTCAGTTTGGGAATCCCATCTCGTCATATTGATTTTCAAATTATCCATCGTCCCAACTTTAAATGTCCTTCTGTAGGCAGATAGAGGTCAATAACCCAACTTATAACTGCGCGTATTTAATGAAGGATTTGCTTTAGGTTAAATATTTCCGCTTTGATATTTAACCGTGGATTGAGTTGTTTGTCTTTACTATTTGCCTCATCTTATTTGTAAGATATAGGAACAATATTTCATTTCATTGATCTTTATGGTTTTTTGTACTGCTTATCTATTGTAAGAAGACGAAGAAAAATCTGATGTGTTCTATTCACATGACTTTCTCTACGTTTCTGTAACAAATTATTGTTAAATAAGCTTATTCTTTAATGCTAAAACATTAGCAAAAAAGGTCATTACTTAGTTCCTTATAAGTAGAACACAAAGTATAAGGGAATACACTAGTCTAGTCGACAGTCAAATGTTTTAAAATGTGGTTGCTATGGGAAGGATTTTAAAACTGAAATCAATAACAAGGAATATCTCAAAAACGATCCAATCCACGAAAAAAAGTATATAACATAAATTGTGTGTTTTAGCGAGCTCTACATTTTCTATTAGGCACGCTTTGCGTACGGTTTGTCAGTTATGCACAATTCCATAAAATTCATTTAGAATAAAGTACTCCTCAGAGGCTATTCCCAAAAAACTCACGGTATACATTTTATTTATCAGGTAAACATCTTTAATATAAGATATTTTAATCAAAATCATTAGAGCCATTTTTGAGAAAATCAAAATTATTGAACATTTTTCCATGTAAAGGGTGGTAGGGGGTGCGGGGATTTTCTTGAAAACCTTCGTGTCGCATCCTTGGAAGATACTGAATTTAAGTACAATGCTAGGTATTTAATTGTAATTTTTGAGCTTTACTGTCCACAGACACACGCACAAAAACACACGCGGACCTTTTTCCAAAACTGCTTTTTTTGGATTCAGGAGGTCCCAAAACATGTATTTCCATTGAAATCTCGGTATCGGATTTTTGGGTGCATTACAATACCTCTCTATACACTGATGTGTTTCATTCACATGACTTTCTCTACATCTCTGTAACAAATTATTGTTAATAAGCTTATTTTTCTATTTAATGCTAAAACATTAGCAGAAAAGGTCTTATTACTTAGTTCCTTATAAGTAGAAGGGTAATAAGGGAATACACAAGGCTAAACCGACAGTCGAATGTTTTAAAATATGATTGCAATGGGAAGCATTCTATAATTGAAATGACTAACAAGGAATATCTCAAATAGGCCAACTCCACGAAAAAAAGTATATGACATAAATTGTGTGTTTTATCGTGATCTACATTTTTTGTGTATAAGTTTTTGTCTATATCTTACTAGTTACGCAAAATTCTATAAAAATCATCCAGAATAAAGAGTCTATAGAGGCTATTACCAGAAAATTCAAGATGTACATTTTATTTGGCATGGAAATAGCTTAAATATAAGAGATTTTAATGAAATCGTTAGACCATTTTTTTAAAAAAGTCAAAGTATTCGAAATTTTTTCCATGTATAGGGTAGTTTGGGGTGGGTGGATTCTCTTGAAAATCTTCATGTCGCACCCTTGGAAGATACTGAACTTAAATATGAAGTTTGGTACTTAACGGACTTTTCGTTTTTGAGCCTCCCCCCAAACACATACACACATGGACATTTTTCTAAAAATGCTTTTTTTCTTATCAAGGGCTCCCAAAACATGTATTTCCGGTGAAATCTCGATATGAATGTTTGGGTGGAATACAATACCTTCTCTATACACTATGTACATAGTACGTGTAGAGAAAGTAAAAATGGTATGTCATTCCTATACATCACATTTATTGTATGTTCAGAAAATACATAACCTATTATTGTTTATGCATCTTCTGCACGGCGCACACCAATTTTGGCGTCAAGCAAGGGAATCTCGCGTGTAAAATCAGAAACCCTGGCGGAGGACCATGACTTTTTCGGAGCCTGCTAGTCGAGATACACATTAGCAGAATGTTCTTATGTTCTTGTCATTGCAAAACGCTTCTTTGTTTGGCCAGGATTAGAGCAAAAGAAAAACGGACACTTCCTGCCTGAGAAAAGTGTTTTGCAATTGAAATCACTAACAAGGAATATCTCGGAAATGGTTAACCTAAAGGACACAAAACATGTGTTTTAGCAAGATCTACATGTTTTGTGTACCAAGTTTTTGCCTATCTCTTACGGTTTAACAGTTCAGCAACATTCGGCAAAATTCATCCAGAATAAACAGGTCTTCAGAGTCTATTGCCAGAAAATTCAAGATATACATTTTATTTGTGATGTAAAAATCTTTAATATAGGGATTTTAATCAAAATCGTTAGAGCCATTTTTGAGAAAACAAAATTATCGAACATTTTTTCATGTAAAGGGTGGTTTGTGGGAGGGGGGGGGATTTTCTTGAAAATGTTCGCGTCGCATCCTTGGAAGGTACTAAACCTAAATACCAAGTTTGGCGTTTAACAGTCTTTTCGTTTTTGAGATATGCTGTCCACCAACACACACAGACCTTTTTACTTTCTCTATACGTATTATGTACATAGTGTATAGAGAAGGTATTGTAATGCACCCAAAAATTCGATACCGAGATTTCACCGGAAATACATGTTTTGGGTCCCCCTGAATCCAAATAAAAGCATTTTTGGGAAAAGGTTCGTGTGTGTGTGTCTGTGGACAGCATAGCTCAAAAACGAAAAGACCGTTAAATACCAAACTTGGTATTTAAGTTTGGTATCTTCCATGGATGCGACACGAAGATTTTCAAGAAAATCCCCCCACCCCCAACTACCCTTTACATGGAATTTTTTCGAAAATTTTGATTTTCTCAAAAATGGCTCTAACGATTTTGATTAAAATATCACATATTAAAGATATTTACCTGATAAATAAAATGTATATCATGACTTTTCTGGGAACAGCCTCTGAAGACTACTTTATTCTGGATGAATTTTGCGGATTTTTGCACCGCTGCTAAAACGTAAGAGACGGAGAAAAACTTACTGCACAGAAAATGTAGAGCACATTAAAACACACAATTTATGTTATATACATTTTTTTCATGGAGTTGATCGTTTTTAAGATGTACCCTGTTTTTGGTTTCAGCTTTGAAAAACTTATACTTTTCCCATACAGGAATTTGTCAACTCCTGTGCATACATACAAACAAAGGAACTTGAGTCACATAGCAACCAGCTTTTGACTATCACTTTAACCTATGGTACTCCCTTATGTCACTTCTACTTACAAGGAAGCAAGTAATAACACTATTTCTGCTAATTTTTTCTCACTTAGCATGAAGTAAATAGAAGCATAACCTTTATAACAAAAATTTGTTACAGATATGTAGAGAAAGTCATGAGAATGGATTACATCAGATTTTTACTTTCTCTATACGCACTATGTACATAGTGTATAGAGAATGTATTGCACTCCACCAAAAAATTCGATACCGAGATTTCACCGGAAATATATATTTTAGGGTCCCCTGTATCCAAAAAAAGTATTTTCAGAAAAAGGTCTGCGTGTGTGTCCGTGTGTCTGTGAACACGATAACTCAAAAATGAAAAGTCGGTAAAATACCAAACTTGGTATTTAAGTTTAGTATCTTCTGGGGATGTGACACGAAGATTTTGAGAAAAATCCCCCCATCCCAAATTACATAGAACTTTTTTCGAAGATTTTGATTTTCTAAAATATGGCTCCAACGATTTTAATTAAAATATCGTATATTAAAGATATTTACCTGACAAATAAAATTATATTTTGAATTTTCTGGGAATAGCCTCTAAAGACTACTTTATTCTGAGTGAATTTTACGGAATTTTGCATAAATGTTAACCGTAAGAGAGACACAAAACTTACTACACAAAAAATGTGGAGCACATTAAAACACACAATTTATGCTGTATACATTTATAGGTGATTTTTTTTTTTTTTTTTTTTTTTTTTTTTTTTTTAGATATTCCTTGTTTTTGGTTTAAGCTATAAAAGCTTATATTTTTCTCATACAGGACTTTGTGAACTCGTGTCCATACAAACAAAGGAGCTTCAGTCACATAGCAAACAGCTTTTGACTATCACTTTAACCTATGGTACTCCCTCATTTCGCTTCTACTTACAAGGAAGCAAGTAATAAGACTATTTTTATGCTAATTTTTTCTCGATTAGTAGGAAGTAAATAGAAGCACAAGCTTTTTAAAAATAATTTATTGCAGACATATAGAGAAAGTCATGTGAATGGAACACATCAGATTTTATAAACATATTTCTGTTGAAATTTCGACATCGAATATTTGGGTAGAATAAACACCTATGCTCATTGTACATGCAGACTAGAGAAAGTAGCATGTGGATAAAGAAGTCTATCTCCTCTCAGGTGGGTTTGGGATTGCGTTCTCACACATTTCGCCAGAGCGTTTTCCCCAAATGACTGCTCACCAGTACGATTGTCAAGGTTGAGGATTTACCTTATCAGTTTCGTTTGCTTCCTTTCTGCAAAACTTTGTACTTTGAACTTCGGTAAGTGATTTTTTATTTTGTCGACCACGTACACAGTAGATAGACGAAGTGTTGTATTGCACCCAAAACTTTCACGGGAAATACACGCTTTCAATAAAAACAACACATTTATTTTTAAAAATTGGATGTTATCCATTCACATGACTTTCTCTACATCTCTGCAAAAACTTATTTTTAAAAAGAATATGGTTCTATTTACTTCATGCTGATCGAAAAAAAAATTAGCAGAAATAGTCTTATTACTTGCTTCCTTGTAAGTAGAAGCGAAATAAAGGAGTAACATAGGTTAAAGTGATAGTCAAAAGTGTATGGACAGGAATTGGCAAAGTTCCGTATGAGAAAAGTACAATTATTTTAAAGCTGAAACAAATAACAAAATATCTCAAAAACTTCAACGATTTATATAACATAAATTGTGTGCTTTGATGAGCTCTACGTATTCTGTAATTTTTTGTCTTTCTCCTACGGTTTACCAGTTACACAAAATTCCGCAAAATTCATCCAGAATAAAGATGTCTTCAGAGGCTATTCCCAGAAAATTCAAGATATACATTTTATTTGTCGAGCAAATTTCTTTAATATACGAAATTTTAATCAAAATCGTTAGAAGCATCTTTGAGAAAATCAAAAATTGCGAAAAGTTTTCCATGTAAATGGTAGTTGGGGTGGGGGAATTTATTTGAAAATCTTCGTGTCACATCTTTGGAAGATACTGAAGTCAAATACCAGTTTGGTACTTAACGACTTTTCGTTTTTGAGCTATACTGCCCACTGACACACATACACACACACACACACACACACACACACACAGACAGACGCACATGGACATTTCTCTAAAAATGTTTTTTTTTTTTTTTTTTTTGGATTTAGGGCGTCTCTCTCTCTCTCTCTCTCTCTCTCTCTCTCTATATATATATATATATATAATATGTAAACAGTACGTGTAGAGAAAGTAAATCTTCACGTGTGTGGGCGTCCGTCAATCAGAAAGGCTAATTAAAATAAGTCGACTAAATACCATACTTAAGTTCAGCATTTTTCAAGGATGCGACACGTATATTTTCAAGAAAATCCCCAATCCAAACTATCTTTGCATAGAACATTTGACGGTTTTGATTAAGAATGCTGTATTAAAGAGTTTTACATTAAAATAAAATGTATACCTTGAATCTTCTGTTAACAGTTTTTGAGGACATCTTCATTTTGGATGACTTTTATACAACTGGTAAACCGCAAGAAATAGACAAAAGTTAATCGTTAAAACACACAATTTATGTCCTATACTTTTCTGTGGGGTTAACCATTTCCGAGACATTCCTTGTTATTGGTTTCTTTTTAAAATACTTAAGCTTTTCTCAAACGGTAATTGTCATTCCTTTTTCGTTTTTTTTTACTCATGGCCATACAAAGAGAACCGAATTTCAATAACATAGAACCAGCTTTTAAAAAATATGATTATCCCTTAGCCTAGTGTATTCTCTTATTTCCCTCTATTTTAAGGAACTAAGTAATTCATAAAACTATTTCTGCTAATGTTTATCTTGATTAGCAAGAAGTAGATATTCTTATAAGCTTTCACAAGACTAGGTTTGTAAGAATAGGTAGAGAAAGTCATGTGAATGGAACATTAGATTATTTTCTCATTTTCTATATGCATAAATATGTGTTACGCAACCGGGGAGTTTAGCGCAGATATAGAGAGACATTAGATTGGGAAGGCCCTATTCTAATGCATTGTGTTCGGTGAATCAGGACTTTCGCGCAGCCGCTATAGTTAGCCACTACACTTTTGAGATGAGCATGTCTTGTGTGGTTTACATGTGCACACAAAAATAAGATTTTGTGCTGCTAATGTTCAATTAAGCAGTAAATTTAGACTAAGTTTATAACTAATATTATGGTCAATACATGCGTGGTTCACGAACAGCAGAAAAAAAAATCTGATGTGTTCCATTCATATGACTTTCTCTACATCTCTGCAAAAAGCATTGTTAAAAAGCTTAGACTTCTATTTACTTCATGCTAATTGAGAAAACATTAGCAAAAATAGTGTTATTACTTGCTACCTTGTAAGTAGAAGCGCAATAAGGGAGTACCATAGGTTAAGATGATAGACAAAAGTTAGTTGCTATGTTAGTCCTTTGTTTGCATAGACAGGAGTTGACAAATTCCTGTATGAGAAAAGTATAAGTTCTTCAAAGCTGAAACTAAAACCAAGGAATATCTTAAAAACGATCAACTCCACGAAAAAAATGTACATTAACATAAATTGAGTGTTTTAATGTACTTTACATTTTTTGTGTGGTAAGTTTTTGTCTATCTCTTACGGTTTAGCAGTTGTGCAAAAATCCGTTAAATTCATCCAGAATAAAGCAGTCAGTCTTCAGAGGCTATTCCCAGAAAATTCAAGATGTACATTTGGTATGTTAAATACATATCTTAAATATACGAGATTTTAATCAAAATCGTTAGAGCCATTTTTAAGAAAATTTGTCCATGTAAAGGGTAGTTTAGAGTGGGGGATTTTCTTAATAATCTTCGTTTCGCATCCTTGGAAGATTCCAAACTTAAATACCAAGTTTGGTTTTAACGGTCTTTTCATTTTTGAGCTATGCTGCCCACTGACACAGACACACAGACATTTTTTTAAAAATGCTTTTTTTTTTTTTTTTTTTTTTTTTTTTTTTTTTTTTTGATTCAGAGGGTCTGAAAAACATATATTTCCGGTGAAATCTCGGTATCGAATTTTTGGGTGCAATACAATACCTTCTCTATACACTATGTACATAGTACGTGTAGAGAAAGTAATGAGAGGGAATGTTTATATACACAGGTTAGTGTAGTTATTTAAGTGATATTTTGGTGATATACTTAGTGAAATATGTTATACATTATTAACAGAACTATTCTATATTGCTTGTTAATTTGGAATGATAGGGAAGTAGTTACTTCAATAATACTTCGATAATGCATTGTCAACTACAAGAATCATACGTTTCTGGTGCATAATAATTAATTAATTAAGCTACCGCCTTCCCAAGGACGCCAAGTTAAGCAGCATCGGGCCCGGTCCCGACTCGGACGGGTGACCGTCCAGTTGTACTCCGACCAGATCTGCAACACTGGCTTCCCCCACCCCGTACCTACATCCCTTCAGTTCTCCCCGCTAGCCGGCACTGCTTTCCTTGACAGCGCGCAAACGGCTGGCCAAAGTAAGCAGCATCGGGCCTGGTCCCTCTCTGGGTGGGTGACCACTCGGGTAGGTAAGCCAGCCCGAGCCGGCTGCACAGAGGCAAACACCCTGCCCACATTACTTCAACACAGACATAAACGCTTGCACAAGACTACATCTTTTATATCACACGGGTAAATCCGCGAGAAAAGCGGATAGGTACCGTGGTGATTTGCCCCCGTCCGAGTACACTCGGGCGACTAGTTCCTGCTCCTGGCTCCTCCTGGCATAATAATTAACTGTGAAAGAGAATTATGTGTAGAATGCTTCAATGCAATCAAAAGTGCAGTAAGCAGCTGTAAAGATAAAGGATAATACTCCAATTGTGTGCCTTACTATTGAAGACATGAGTTTGAAAGAACACGTAGAGTATCAGGAAATAGAATTATAGGTTATGTACACATAGAATTATAGGTTATGTACACTTGGGTAATGAAATGCAGTAGCAATTATCGCAATATTCCTCAAAAAATTCTTGATTAATATCACACATTCTCCTAAAGCTTTAAACCAATGCTGTAATACATGATATAGCATTTTTCTTACATTAACCGCGTTGTTTACTGCAATAATACCAATTTATTAATAACATCTGACAGGCCAACAAATGTGATTATATTAATTATTCTTCAACTAGAGATCTGTCCCCTTCCATTGTCCTTTGTTCTTTACTTTAAGAACTTGGAAAAAAACTATTAATTTGAAAGATGCTGCTTATGGTGTATATGGTAGTGTGTTGTACCACAAGATGGCGTTTCGCATATCCGAGTCTCGACTCCGAGGTTCCGTGTTATCCGTCCCCGCAAATAAATAAATACCTAAATAAATAGTTATCGCGTTCCAAAATCCACTTTAATTGTTACATTGTTACATTGCTAAGTGTGTCTAAACATGCAACGTAACGATTCTATCTTCACGGATTTCTTACTCTACACGTACTATGCACCTACATAGTATTGTACTGTACTAAAAATTCGATACCGAGATTTCACCGGAAATACATGTTTTGGGTCCCCCCCTGAATAAAAAAAAAGCATTTTTAGAAAAAGGTACATGTGTGTCTGTGTGTGAATGTGCGGGGGGGGGGTATTTAAGTTTGCTATCTTCCAAGGATAAGACACGAAGATTTTCAAGAAAATCCCCCCACCCCCATGGTTTGGTTACATGACAAACAAAATGTATATCTTGAGTTTTCTGGGAATACCTCTGAAGGCATGTTTATTCTGGGTGAATTTTGCATAACTGGTAAACCGTAAGAGACAGACAAAAGCTTACCCGACAAAAAATATAGACCTCGTTAAAACAGACAATTTCTTATATACATTTGTTTTTCGTGGATTTGACGTTTTTTGAGATATTCCTTGTTATTAGTTTCAGGTATAAAATACTTTATTTTCCTCATACAGGAATTTGTCAATCCTGTCCACACAACAAAGGTACTTCAGTCACATAGCAACCTGCTTTTGACTAATACTTTAGTCCATGACACTCCCTATTTCCCCTCTACTTACAAGGAAACAAGTAATATGACCCTTTCAGCTATTTTTTTCTTGATTAACATTAATCTAGAAGATAAGCTGATGATATTAAATATTTAGATTGTGGTGAAACTTTTAGAAATCAATGTTACATTCACATGATATTTCTACTCTCTATCCTTTGTTGGTGAGTATAGAAGCTTTTCTTAAAAAGTTTATTTTCGGTCTATTTCATTTTAATTGAGATAAACCTTCACACAAAAAACTACATTGCACATTTCTTTATAAATACAAAGGGAATAGTGGTAGTCAAATGTTTACAAACTGGACACTAAATGTTAAAATTCCTTACTCTTTCCATAACATCGTGAGAAACAACTGAATATCGGATAAACTAACAAAAGGATTGAACAATTAGATATAAGCCCGCCTGCATAATGTGGTGATGGCGTATCTGCCTCGCATTTAACAGGTCGCGGGTTCGAATCTCGCTTAGGGCAAGT
This sequence comes from Hymenopus coronatus, assembly GCA_030762935.1. Lineage (NCBI taxonomy): Eukaryota > Metazoa > Arthropoda > Insecta > Mantodea > Hymenopodidae > Hymenopus > Hymenopus coronatus. Next base: position 166,818,879 of record CM060882.1, read on the forward strand.
TACCCGGATAAGTTTTTTTTCTCCAAGGTGTTCTCTTATCCTGAGAAGACGAATGCCGAGTAACTTTAAGCTCCAATGACCCGAAATCACGAGATCATTTGAGCATCATTTCATTAATGTCATTCATCGTCCGACATGACCAAACAAGTTAAAGAACATTAAAAAAAAAAGAAAAATGGCTCTGGGCACAAAACCCGTTATTTAGAATAAACTGCGTATTTAAAGATATGTAGAGGTACGCGTTTTCGTCTGTGGCTGAACGTTTACCAATCATAAAAGATTATACAAAATTTATGCCGAATGTAGAGGACTTCACATGCATTCCCAGAAAATTCAAGACATACATTCTCTTTGTCATGTAAATATCTTTAATGTATGTATTATAATTCGTAAGTAATCGTTAAAAGAAATGCTGAAGAACTCGAAAATCTTGAAAATCTTTTATAAAAAGAGTAGTTTGAGGTAGAAATTTTCTTGAAAATGTTAGTGACTTGTGCGTGCAAATATATACAAATATACAAAACATGATGGCCCTTAAACGGGGCCGCTCCCCCCTCCCTCTGGGCAATAACCATTAGTAAACAAAAGAGGAATCTGTACAAGGGGCGACAGGCAACGTAGTAAACTCTGTTTCCTGAACAGATTGCTTGCAAGCCGAGAATCACACCTCAGTTAAGGGACTAGTATGTGGAAGACTTGACGACAGCGAAGGGGGATTTCTAACCGCAAACCTTAAAGAAGAACTTTGGGAGAACAGAGGGCAGGGCCATCATGTTCTGAAAAATACTGTACGTGTGTGTAGGGGGGGGGGGGCGGGAGGGGGGGGTGCAATACCTTGACTAAAAAATTTAATTTCATTTTTTAGTAAGGCCTTAAGAAAACATTGCCAACAATAATTTTGAGCCCTCCTGTGTAGTGTAGTATATCTGCCTCGCATTCAACAGGTCACGAGTTCGAATTTCGCTTGGGGTGAGCCATCCGGAGAAAGGTTTTTGGGAGGGGGGAGGTTTCCCTTATCCTGAGAAGACGAATTTCGAGTCACTTTAAGCTCCATGGACCCGAGATCATTTGAGCATCATTTCACCAATTTCATTCGTCGTCTCACATGACCAACCAGGTTAAGACGTTAAGCTATATATATAAAAAAAAATAGTTATTTGTGTATTTTAATTAAACGGTTTAGAATTATTTTGACAAAAACATCATATATTGGTAATATTAGCATTGCAAGATACATTTAAATTATCTTTGTTCTTAATTCTCATTGAACGTTTGCATAATTTAGAAATCACAGAGAGTATGTATGAATACTTTCCTTAGATAAAATGTAGAACTCGTCAAAATATATGGTTTGTAACCAATTCATTGTTCTAGCATTACTTTCCTTTTTGAACTGTAATGCATCACGTATAAAGGGTGTTAGGAAATATAAAAGTGGTCCTATTTCCAGCGGCTTCATTTTTGCAATAAATCGACTTGAAATGATGTTTGTTTTCGTGTTAAGCATGCAACTAAGTCTATAAATCTGAATTCCAGATCCTTTCTAAGTCAACACTAACTACCTATTAACTCGAATAGGACAATAACCTTCTGCACAAGTAATACAACACAATGGGGTTCTATGTCAATTCGTAATGTGAATGTCCAAATCAGACGTTTTACTAACAACTGGTGGCTTACATATTATGCAACCGACGTGCGAACGAGCTTCAATTGCTTTCCTATTTTCATTTATTTTCGCCCTGGGCGTAGAGTAACAAATGTGTTTAAGGTTATACACTATTATATGTAACATAATTTAAAGCCACCCGAGGCGTCTCAAAATTAATTTTACTAAGGACAGTGCACCCATGGTTATGCAACTCATGTGGCCAACTTTCTACTGCAGAAAAAACAAAATAACCGAGATAAACATTAGCAGAAATTGTCCTTACTGCTTGGTTCCTTGTAAGCAGAAGACAAAAAATCTAATGTGTTCAATTCATATGATGTCCTCTAGCTGTTTGGCAAACCAACCTTTTATTCAAAACATTAATCTGTTATCTACATCATGCAAATCAAGATAAACAAGCAAAATTAGTCTTATTACTAGCTTCCTTGTAAATAGAAGGAAAATAAGAAAATGCACAGGCTAAAGCGATAGTCTCGTCCTTTAAAAGCTGGTCGCTATGTGAAATCATAATCGCTTTGCTTTTCTGCGGAAAACAATCGAGAAACGAGAAGAAAGATGCCTTCAGGCTGGAGAAAAGTCTCAAGTGGCTTAAAAGTGAAACCAATAATCCAGGAATATCTCGAAAACTGTATGTTTTAATGATATCTACACCTCTTGTATAGCAAGTTTTTGCATATCACTTACTGTTTGTCTGTAATACAAAAGTCATCCAGAATGAAGAGCTCTTCAGAGGATTTTCCCAGAAAATTCAAGGAATACATTTTGTTTGTCATAAAAATATCTTAAACACAATTTATTTTAATTGGAATCGTTAGAGCCAGTTTTGAGAAAATCAACATTTTCGAAAAATGTTCCATCTAAAAAGTATTCTGGGGTGTGGGGATATTTTTAACATCTTTGTGTCACATCCTTGAAAGATACTCAACTTAAATACCAGGTTTGGTATTTAGCCGACTCTTCGTTTATGATTTATGCTGCCCACAAACATATACACGCACGGACATGTTTCTAAAAATGTTTTTTTTTTTTTTTGGAGTGAGCTGTCTCAAAACATGTATTTTCGGTGAAAGTTCGATATAACATTTTTGGGTGCAATACAATACCTTCTCTATGCACTTGTACACAGAACGTGTAGAGAAAGTAATCATTTTATTCTGAGAGGATACCGATATGGGCAACCAAGGCCATTAAAACATGGTATTGTCTTAATAATAGAAAATGTTGGAAAGAAGCCTTAAACTTAAGCTAAGACGTTTCTTTCCTAAATTTCCTTCTCCAAATACCATTTCATTCCATGTATCATCGGTGTCCACCGCGTATAAAAAGGACGGGCGTTAAAGTCTACTAGAACAGGAGGAAAACAAAATCTGTGTTCCATTCACATGACTTTCTCTACATGTTTGTAATACATTATTGTTAATAAGCGCATTCTTCAATCTCTTCATCCTAATCAAGATAAACATTAGCAGCAATGGTTGTATTGCTTAGTTCCTTGTAAGTAGAAGAGAAATAAGGGAGTACACTAGGCTAAATCAACAGTCAAATGTTTTAAAATGTGGTTCCGTTTCTTTGCGTGACCAGAAGTTGACAAGTTCCCGTATGAGAAAAGTATTAGTATTTTAAAACTGAAACTAATAGCAAGGAATATTTAAAAAATGGACAACCTTACGAAAGAAATGTATATAACATAAATTGTGTATTTTAATGAGCTCTACATTTTTTTGTGGAGTAAGTTTTTGTCTATCTCTTACAGTTTACCAGTTATGCAAAATTCCGCAAAATTTATCCACAATAAAGATGTCTCCAGAGGCTATTCCCAGAAAATTGACGATATACATTTTATTTGTCATACAAATATCTTAAATATAAGAGATTGTAATAAAAATTGTTATGAAACCCAAGCATACGTGTTACATGTCGTATTGCAAAAATTGTAAGAGTGATGAGATGCCAGGACATTTATGTTACATGCCAACGCTTAGCTCAAAGATCCCTTCTTCGAAAAAGGTTCTATTCATATTCATATTCTATGATATATATTCATATTCTATTCATATTCTATGACATCGAATGCACACCCGAATACAGGAAAATACGTATTTACATATACCAAATCTTTTATGCCTTGAGCAGTTTTGCTTTCTTTGTGAGAATAACGAGGAATGTAGTCAGTGTGGAAAACGTAGGCATTCTTTTTGGGGGAATGGATGCATTAAACAGTTTATTGAATATTTGCGAAAGGACAGACCATTTTGTGAAAAAAATTATAGCAATTGACCATAACGCTAGAGCATACGACCTAATGTTTATTCTGGATTATGTTGTAAATCAAGGTTGGGTGCCTAATTTGGTCATGAATGGTGCAAAAATTCTGTGTATGAAAATGGAGCATATAGCATTTTTGGACAGTTTAAATTTTCTGCCGATGAACCTCAGAAGCTTACCTAAAGCCTTTGGTATACAATCTGTAACAAAAGGTCATTTTCCCCACTTCTTTAACACTCCTGAGAATATGAATTATGTAGGACCTTATCCAGGTACTGCCAATTACGGTGTTGATCAAATGGTGCCTGATGAACGGAGCCATTTTCTCGATTGGTATACTAAAACAAAAGATGGGGTGTTTGATTTTAGGAAAGAGCTTGAAATGTACTACTTGGCAGATGTGACAGTGCTGAGAGAAGCTTGTTCTATATTTAGAAATACGTTCTTGCAGATAGGAAAAAGCTCTAATGTGGCTTAGATATGAAGAAATCAAAAGAGACATATCTATAAAAAATGCAAGCAATGGAAGAGAGGTAAGACTGCCCGAATTACCTAACCTTAAAGTGGATGGTTTTTGCGAAGAAACGAAAGAGGTATACGAGTTTTTTTGGTTGCTATCATCATGGACACACCTGCCTAAATAATAGAGACGTTGCAATCATAGATAGTAAAGAAGAAACGTTCGCGGATAGATACGAGAAGATCATGGCCCGTTTGGAAAAAATTGTGTCATCAGGATACACGTGTCATGTGATGTGGGAGTGTGAATTTGAGGACATTTTAAAACACCACCTTGCGCTAAATAACGATCCTGTTGTAAAAAAATGTTCCCCTTATTCCCAGAGATTCGCTCTATGGAGGTAGAACGGAAGCATTGAAAACTTACTGTAAAACTGACGAAAAATCTCGTATTAAATATAATGTCTCTGTATCCGTATATATGTAAATATTTTAAGTTTCCGGTGGGTCATCCTATAATTCATCTAGGCGAAAGTTGTTCCAACATTCCCGAAATGCTTAACAAGGAGGGGGTAATCAAGTGTAGGGTATTAGCAAAAAATTGTGGGCTTTACCATCCCGTGCCGTCAGAAATTAATGTTCGGTCTGTGTGCAAGTTGTATGGTTGACGCAAATGATGGAGAATGTGATCACGAATGGATCCCTGATTCAAAAGAAGACTGCCACCACGAGGGACACTATTTATATTTTGAGCCTAATTATAAAAATTGTTACGTGTTGCATTTCTCTACATCGCTGTAACAAATTATTGTTAAAAGACTTATTCTTCTACTTTATGATAATCGAGGTAATCATTATGAGAGGCTGTCTTAATTACTTGCTTCCTTGTAAGTAGAAGGAAATTAAGGGAATACACTAGGCTAAACTGGTTGCCATGTGGTTGAAATCCGTTTCTATGCTGGACCAGGAGTTTATCATTTTCCGTGTGAGAAAAGTTTAAGTATTTTAAATCTGAAACAAATAACAAGTAATATTTCAGAAATTATCAATTCCACGAAAAAAGTATATGACAAATTGTGTGTTTTAACGTGATCTACATTTTTGTATAGTTTGTCTATCTCTTACTTTACCAGTTACGCAAAATTCAGCAAAATTCATTCAGATAAAAAGGCCTTAAAAGGCTATTCCCAAACAATTCAAGATATACATTTTATTTGCCATATAAATATCTTTGATATATGATATTCTAATCAAAATCCTTAGAGCCATTTTTGAGAAAATCAACATTTTCGAATTTTTTTCCATGTAAAGGGTAGTTTGTGGTCTGAATCTAGAAAATCTGTTTTTCCCTTGGTCAATTATATGTGGCATGTTCACGGGTCGGAAGACCATCTGCGTTATTTGTTCTTGCGGCTGATAATAAAACAAGAAATGTCTATCACAAGATGCTTCACCGAAGAGTGCAACCCATGCACCAAAATACACGGTCAATATATAATCATTAAAATACTTGATTTTTTTGTATTTATATTTATCCTAATAAAATCCAAAAGGCATTTTTAGATAAAGATCCGTGTGTGTGTGTGTGTGTCCATGTGTCTGTGAACATGATCACTCAAAAACGAAAATTTGGTATTTAAGTTTACTACCTGTGGGGGGGGGCGGGATGAGGACCAGGTATTCGTCCATGATGATTTTGGATAGGAAGAGAATTTTTTGTTTGGTTGCGGTTTGAATTTCCCGCTAAAAATTGAGAAGCTCTCTGATTGGTCGAGGGTTGGTGATGACGTGGCACAATCTGATTGGCGGACTATACGCGCCTGTATACTACTAACGTGCTCTACATTTTTTGTGGAGTAAGTTTTTGTCCATCTCTTACGGTTTAGCAGTTATGCAAAATTCCGTAAAATTCATCTACAATAAAGTAGTCTTCAGAGGCTATTCCCAGAAAATTCAAGATATACATTTTATTTGCGAGGTAAATATCTTTAATATATTGTATTTTAATCAAAAGCGCTAGAGCCATTTTTAAGAAAATCAACATTTTCGAAAAAGGTTCCATGTAAAGGGTAGTTTGTGGTGGGGGGATTTTTCTCAAAATCTTCGTGTCGCATCGCTGGAAGATACTAAACTTAAATATACCAAGTTTGGTAATTTAACAACTTTTCATTTTTGAGTTATCGTGTTCACACACACACACGCACACGGACCTTTTTCTGTAAATGCTTTTTTTGTTTACAGGGGATCACAAAAGATATGTTTCCGGTGAAATCTCGGTATCGAATATTTGGATGCATTACAATACCTTCTATACACTATGTACATAGTACGTGTAGAGAAAGTGAAAAACATGCTCTCCTTCAAGTTTGTATGTTCACTTCATGTTCACACTCCAATATTATCTTAATTTGTATGTTCCCTGTATGCGTAACGAGTCTTTTTCTTACACTGTAGTATTATTATCTTTCGCTCTTCACTGCACTCTTGATTTCGAGGACCCATTAGCACAATCTTTCTATTCTATCATGGGCTCCATTTTGGCTTTATACTTGCTGCTCTGTAAAACATATCTCCTGATCCACCATTGTTATAAAAACAACAAAACACGTCTTCAGGTGTATTTATAGCAACCAATCAAACAAATAAAGGCATTTGGGTTTAATTTATATAGACTGGTTTTTTGCTATTTTTACTTTCTCTACACGTAATATGTACATAGTGTATAGAGAAGATATTGTAATGCACCCAAAAATTTGATAGGCACCGAGATTTCAAGGAAATATATCTTTTGAGACCCCTTGAATCCATAAAAAGCATTCTTAGAAAAATGTCCGCGCGCACGTATATGTGAGTGTGTTTGAGGGCAGCATAGCCCAAAAAAACGAAAAGAACGTTAAATAATACACTCGGTATTTAAGTTTGGTAACTTCCAAGGATGCGACACAAAGATTTTCAAGAAAATCTCCCCATCCCCAACTACCCTTTATATGGAAGCATTTTCAAAAATTGTGATTTTCACAAAAATGGCTGTTACGATTTGATTGAAATCTCTTATATTTAGGATATATACATGCCAAATAAAATTAATTTTCTGGGAATAGCCTCTTTATTCTGGATGATTTTTATTGCATTTTGCATAACTGGTAAACCATAAGGGAGACAGAACTTACATCACGATAAAACACACAAATTATGTTATATGCGTTTTTTTCTCGTTGAATTGATCATTTCTGAGATATACCTTATTTGTTCTACTCCTGGAGCAAGGAAGCGATTTGTAATAAATGCAACAGACAGTTTTTAAAACATTTGACTGTCGGTTTAGCGTAGTGTGTTCCCTTAGTTCCATCCTACTATAAGCAACTAAGTAATGAGAACATTCTGCTAATGTTTATATCGATTAGCTTTGTGTAGAAAGAAGAATAATCTTTTGTAAGAAGTTTGTAGAACAGCTAGAGAAAGTATGTATGTGTGTATATATATATAAAACCTTGTTAATTGGTTTATGTTTACTTGAGTTCTACAGCAATACCCTATAAATTGTTTTCATTACCTCTTATTACTGCAGGTAGCTTCAACCCGCCTTTTCATGAGCGGCAACATCCGCTACTCTGATAATGGTCATTTTACGGGCGTAAAAATCCTTAGCATGGCTTCCTGCGGAAGGGATGTAAAGCCGTTGTTCCCGTGTCGTAGATTTACGGCACGTAGAAGAACCTCAAGCCTGATAGGCCTCTCAGCAAAGATAATCGGTCTTTAATGCCCAATATAAAATGGGACGCTAGAACCACAGCAGTTAAAGAGCGTCCATAAACAAAAAAAAAACAAAAAAATTTCTGGTAATGGTCAGCTATCAGCCGCCAGTAAATGTTGTACAAATAGTATAGTGAAGTCAGACAGCAGACGTTGCACTTAAAATTCGCACTCTCAAAAAAACTTGTTTAAATCTGAGTAACAAGTCAGCAGACAAAACAACAGAGCAGAGAGCAAAAAGATCACGAAGAGGAACCTTAGATGTAACTGGGTTTCTTGGAGGAATTGAATTAAAGCATGAAAAGCTGGTTACCGATGAATATAGAATAAAGAGCTGACGCTAGCCAAGTAAGGAGCCGAAGGATTGATTGACGTTGAAGGACCTAGAATGTTGAATTGTGTACTGCAAAACAGCATATGGTTAAGGTCAACATGTTCAGGAGTATCATAGAGACATGATTGGAGATTAGGATATATGTGTGTGAAGATGATGATGCAAAATACAACCGTTGCCAAGCCGAATTCTAATGATGGTGGTTATATATCGACGGGCAATGTAGTAAATATCAAATCACAGTCAGTCCACATGAATAGGCAAGTAATGTCTGCCTCTTGAAACGTTCGTAAAATGTCAATCGACAATTATTCAGCGCTGAAATTGTTTACTACCTGCGGCTGGTTAAATAAGCTTAGGGTAAACCCAATTTCGTGATGCTAAGGATTTAACATGTAATAAATACAATTCCTGTATTTAAAAGCTAGTGTATTAATATTTATTTTACAAATTCAGCTCTAATAGAACATCACAAAGCTAATAACCGCTAAGAATCTATATAAATGAGGAATTTATTAACGTAGAAAGAAAATTCTATATACGTACCTTATTTCGTGATAATCTACTTAATTCCGTGATCTATTGTACCTACTTTTGTTAACGTTAATGTTGAAGAGTTCAAGTTTTCATTCACTGTCACTTTTTTCTGCTTTTGCGCATTCATATTAGTACACATAAAACAGTAGGTGGATAATTGGAATCTACAGATTGGCAATCAATATTTTTTGTATGCATCTTCCAATTTGCTGTAGAAATCATTGAGCATTTCCCGGTTGGCTCCCTTTGCTAGATATTGTGATGAGTTTTCTGTTGTGCTTAGGCGCAAGTTGTATCTACATTGTGAAGTCCTTCCACCACTTCCAAATACCACATTTCTTCACATAACTAAAGGGGTAAGGCTTTGAATTTATTATCTGTAACTAAATATGCAAGGTGTTGAATTCTGTCCAAGTTAAACCCAAAACAGCTACTTGTTTTGGTTTAACTGTGGAGTGTATGTCTACAATGACCGTAACTAGGGTTGCTTCACCTCCAGATGACAGAACAAACGGTCTGCTCACCTTTTTAATGTCTGTTGATATTACATCACCATGATTCTGCTTATATAGTCCTTGAGAGTGCTCCAAGGAGTGGAAAATTGCAGGAGATATAGGCCACTTTTCCTTTAACATCATCTTAAATGCTGCCTGCAGAGACCCAGCATCTTATTACTTTTTCTATACGTACTATGTACATAGTGTATAGAGAAGGTATTGCACTCCATCCAAAAATTCGATACCGAAATTTCACCGGAAATATATATTTTAGGGTACATATATCCAAAAAACCATTTTTAGAAAAAAATCCGCGTGTGTCCGTGAACACGATAACTCAAAAACAAAAAGTCGGTAAAATACCAAACTTGATATTTAAGTTTAATATCTTCCAGGGAGGATGCGACAGGAAGATTTTATGAAAAATCCCCCCACCCCAAATTACCCTTTACTTGGAATTTTTCCGAAAATTTTAATTTGCTCAAAAATGGCTCCAGCGATTTTGATTAAAATATTCATATATTAAAGATATTTAGCCGACAAATAAAATGTATATTTTGAATTTTCTGGGAATAGCCTCTGAAGACTACTTTATTCTGGAATTTTACGGAATTTTGCATAACAGCTAAACCGTAAGAGATGGACAAAACCTTACCACACAAAAAATGTAGAGCACGTTAAAACACACAATTTATGTTATATACATTTTTTTCATGGACATGATCGTTTCAGCTTTGAAAACTTGGACTTTTCTCATATAGGAATTTGTCAACTCTGGTCCATAAAAACATAGCAATCAGCTTTTGACATCACTTTAACCTATGCTACTCCCTTATTTCGCTTCCACTTACGAGAAAGCAACTAATAAGACTATTTCTGCTTATTTTTTCTTGATTAGCATGAAGTAAATAAAAGAATAAGCTTTTTAACAATAATTTTTGCAGATATGTAGAGAAAGTCATGTGAATGGAACACAAAAGATGTTTTTTTAATTCAGGGGACCCAAAACATGTATTTCCCGTGAAATCTCGGTATCGTATGATACAATACTTTCGCTATACACTATGTACATAGTACGTGTAGAGAAAGTAAAAATGAATTTTGGTAATTGGAAAGGTAACTTTCAAAGTCTATTAGCCCCACCTTAAAGGAATCCTGGATCCCTCCTATTCGTATATGTTTGCGGATGTCTGGGCGTTTTCTTATGTTGCTTACGACTTGTTGATGAAGCAATAAATAATAATCCACAAGTGTTCTGAAAAGAAAATGTGAGTTGATTTATTGACGTCATATGAGTCGAGGGAACTCCCCTTGTATTCGACATCAGTATTTAAGCGACTATTGCGGCTGCAGTAACACGTAATTTGTGGTTTTGATCGGATTGTTGACCTACAGAAACAATGAAAGTAAAATCTCCAGAAGCTATTACAAGAAAATCACTGTTGACGGGTTTTTATTTTCTTACTACCTTTCTGTACCACTTGCATATATCTAGAGCATAGGAAATACTGTTTTATTGGATCGAAACTTAATAAAAAGATTTGAACTAAACTGCTTGTTTATGAAAAGGACGCTGTAGACCAATTTCAGGAAATTCTATCATTAAAATTAACCCTTTACATAAGAAACATTCATTTTACTTTCCCTACACGTACTATGCACATAGTGTATAGAGAAGGTATTGTAATACATCCAAAAATTCGATACCGAGATTACATCTGAAATACACGTTTTGGGACCCCTGAATCAAAAGAAAAACAATTTTGGAAAAAGGTCCGTGTGTGTGTCTGTGGACAGCATAGCTCAAAAAAGAAAATTCCGTTAAATACCAAACTTGGTATTTAAGTTTGGTATCTTCCAAGGATGCGACACGAAGATTTTCAAGAAAATCACTCCACCCCCAACTACCCTTTACATGTAAAAAGTTTCTAAAATGTTTATTTTTTCATAAACGGCTTTAACGATTTTGATTAAAATATCGTATATTAAATATATTTATTTACCTGACAAATAAAATGCAAATCTTGAATTTTCTGGGAATAGCCTCTGAAGACTACTTTATTCTGGATAAATTTTACGGAATTTTGCATAACTGCTAAATCGTAATAGATGGACAAACACCTACCACATAAAAATGTAGATCACGTTAAAACACACCATCTATTTATATATATTTTTTTCGTGGAGTTGATCGTTTTTGAGATATTCCTTGTTTTTGCTTTCAGCTTTGAAAAACTCATACTTTTTCTCATACAGGAATTTGTCAACTCCTGTCCATGCAACCAAAGTAACTTCAGTCACATAGCAACCAGCTTTTGAATATCACTTTAACCTATGGTACTCCCTTATTTCGCTTCTACTTACAAGGAAGCAAGTAATAAGACTATTTCTGCTATTTTTTTTTCTCGATTAGCATGAGGTAAATATAAGCATAAGCTTTTTAACAATAATTTGTTACAGAGATGTAGAGAAAGTTATGTAATATAACGAGAGCTTCAAATTTTGACCAATCTGTTGCTGGCGAATTTATCTAGAGTAAAATTGCAGTTCGAGTTGTATTTAATAAGACTATTTCGTGAATAAAGTAACAATGATTAGCCTATGTGGACACGAAGAATAATATTCCTAAAATTGCATTGTCTTGACGTATATTTGCAGAGAAATCACTGCAACTTGATGTCCATATCATACATAAATCTTTGCCTCGTTGCTTACAGAATTCGTCGAACTGGTTCCACACACTTTGTTTATCACACCCGCGTGCATTTGTTTTTCAAAATTCTTCGCAGCCACGCCCATTTGTTTTCTCTCTGAACTAATGTTCTGCTCATAATAACAGTATCAGTGTGCAGTGATATTCCCGTACATCATAGCGGAAATTCCAAAAGGTGTTTATTTTACCCCAAAATAATAGAATGTTACAATACAGAGAGATCTGAAATTTGTAACAGACATCAAGTTGCAGTGATTTCAGTGCAAATATACGTCAAGACAAATGAGATTTTAGGAATATTATTCTTTGTATCCGTATAGGCTAATCATTATTATTACTTTATCTACACGTACTATGTACATAGTGTACAGAGAAGGTATTGTATTCCACCCAAAAATTCGATACTGAGATTTCACGGAAATACATGTTTTGGGTCCCCCTGATCCAAAAAAAAACCATTTTTACAAAAAGGTCAATATGTATGTGCGCGCGCGTGTGTGTGTGTGTGTGTGTGTCTGGACAGCATAGCTCAAAAACTAAAAGACCGTTAAATACCAAACTTGCTATTTAAGTTTGATATCTTCCAAAGATGCGACACGAAATTTTTCAAGAAACTCCCCCCCACCCCTACTACCCTTTACATGGAACAGTTTTCGAAAATTTTGATTTTCTTAAAAATAGCTCTAACAATGTCGTTTAAAATGTCAAATATTAAAGGTATTTACCTGACAAATAAAATGTATATCCTGAATTTTCTGGGAATAGCCTTTGAAGACTACTGTATTCTGGATGCATTTTACGGAATTTTGCATACCTGCTTAACCGTAAGAGATGGAAAAAAACTAAGCACACAAAAATATAGAGCATATTAAAACACAATTTATGTCATATACATTTTTTTGTGGATTTGATCGTTTTTTAGATATTTCTTGTTTTTGGTTTTAGCTTTGAAAAACTTATACCTTTCTCGTGCAGGAATTTGTCAACTCCTGTCCATAGAAACAAAGGACCTTCTGTCACATAGCAACTAGCTTTTGACTATCACTTTAACCTATGACACTCCCTTATTTCGCTTCTACTTACAAGGAAGTAAGTAATAAGACTATTTCTGCTAATTTTATCTTGATTATCATGAAATAAATAGAAGCATAAGCTCTTTAACAATAATTTGTTGCAGAGATATAGTGAAAGTCATATGAATGTAACATCAGATATTTTATTCACGAAATAGTTTCATTAAATACAACTCGAGCTGAAAGCTTACTCTTGCAACAAGTTGGTCGCTAATTAATCGATAAAAGTTGAAGCTCTCGTTATATAACTTATGATAAAATGTGAACAGTACATGAAACCTCAAGTTTCATATGCTTCTTGTTACTCCAAATAGAAACAGATGACGCTAAGGTAATCGATTAGATATTTGCAATAACGACCTAGGAATAACCTCTAAGGGAACGTAAGACATTTTCAGTTATGCTGGAAGACAGCTGAATAGCAAACTGTCTCCCAGCATTTGTTTGCACATTTCCGCTGTCGGAGCGGACTTCCTCTCACGGGAAGTAACCTTCATGTTTGTCATTTTTCGACGAATGTTGCGTGTTGTAAACTTACCTCATGGCCGACTCAGCACTGACGACAGTCGTCTGAAACGTCCTTCATGCATATTTCAAAGTCAATGTTCTATGAATTAAATAGCGCCTCTGATATTACTTTCTCTAGCCCGCAGGTACAATGTACGTAGTGGATAGAGAAGGTATTGTATTCCATCCAAAAAATCGAAACCGAGATTTCACCGGAAATCTATATTTTGGGATTCCCTGAGTCCGAGAAAAGTATTTTTAGAAAAAGGTCCTTGTGTGTGTCTGCGAACAGCAGAACTCAAAAACGAAAAGACGGTTAAATACCAAACATGGTATTTAGGTTTTGCATCTTCCAGGGATGCGACACGAAGATTTTTAAAAAAAAATATTTCCCCTCACAAACTACCTTTTACATAGACAAATTCAAAAAAAGGTCCGTGTGTGTGGACAGTATAGATCAAAAACTTAAAGACCGTTGAATACTAAACTTGGTATTTAAGTTTGGTATCTTCCAAGGATGCGACACAAAGATTTCCAAGACAACCACCCCACCCCCAACTACCCTTTACATGGAACTTTTTTCGAAAATGTTTATTTGCTTAAAAATGACTAACGATTTTGATTAAAACCCCGAATGTTAAAGATATTTACAAACCGAATAAAATGTATATATTGAATTTTCTGGGAATAGCTTCTGAAGACACCTTTATTCTGTATGATTTTTTTCTGGATTTTGCATAACTAGTAAGCCGTAAAATGTAGATCACGTTAAAATACACAATTTATGTCATATATATTTTTTTTTTTTTTTTTTTTTTTTTTGTAGACCTCACCATTTTTAAAAATTGTTTGTTATTTGTTTCAGTTTTAAAATACTTAAAACTTTTGATAATTTGTGAACTCCAGGCAATGCATAGAAACGGATTTCATTCACATGGCGGCCAACTTTTAATGTTGTTTTAGCCTAGTGTATTGCCTTTCTGTTTACAAGAAATCATTTCTGCTAATGTTTATCTCGATTAGCTTGAAGCAGGTAGAAACTTGAGCTTTTTAGCAATAGTTTGTTACAGAGATACATCAGATATTTTTTCAGTCTTAGTGCAAATTCCTATCTAGAAGTAGTTCACATAGAATGTAAAACCTTGAAAACCAGTTATTCCTTTCCTCTTTTAATATGACCACTAACAGTGCTTCTAAATTAATTCTATCATTGATGCTTTTGATTTCCTAGAGGTAATTAGAAGAACAACAGCTTTTGTCCTCTTTAAAGCTTTTTAATGAGCTTTTGTGTTCACTTTACTGAAGATAAATGTAAATGGCGTGTCTTTTTTATGGACGCTCTTTTAACTGCTGTGATTTTCAGCGTCCCATTCTAAATTGGGCGTGAAAGACCGCTTAATTTTGCTGAGAGACCTCTTTATCAGGCTTGAGGTTCTTTTTCGCGCAGTAAGTCTACGACACGGGACCACCGGCTTTACTTCCCTTCCGAAGGAAGCCACGCTAAGGATATTTACACCCGAAAAAATTCATCGTGCTCCACCGGTTTTGAACCCGTGACCTTGGATATATGAAGTTAGCATGGTAGCCATTACACCACGGAGGGCGACACGAGAAGATATGTGAACTGTATGACATATTGCAATTACCGTAATAAATAATTCAACATCCAGGTAATGCTCCTTTTCATAAATGTTTCGTCGTTTAATGTTGGCAAAATCGTAGATTCTTCTATCATTTGCCTTATTACAAAATAAACATGCAAGAATAAAAATGCCAATACATTTTGAATCTTTTGTTTCAGGGTGGTAATCAGTGGACGGTGAAATCAAATAACCTTTCTACCTAAAGAAATTAGCGGCAAAGGTAAAGTACTCATTAATTACTTTGGTCGAGAAAGTGCACTGTCCACTTCATTGAGAGTAGAAATAAAAAATCTGATGTTTAATTCACGTAACTTTATCTACCTATTCTGTAATAATACCTACATAATTCTCAAATGTAAAGTCTTCATTGTTTTATTTTTACTTTCTCCACACGTACTATGTACATAGTGTATAGAGAAGGTATTGCATTCCAACCAAAACTTCGATACCGAGACTTCACCGTAGATGCACATTTTAGTGTCTTCTGTATCCAAAAAAATATTTTCAGTAAAAGTTTCGCGTGCGTGTGTGTGTGTGTGTGTGTGTGTGTGTCTGTGAACACGATAACTCAAAAACGAAAAGTCGGTAAAATACTAAACTTGGTATTTAATTTACTATCCAGGGATAGATTTTGAGAAAAATACCGCCTCCCCAAACTACCCTTTAAATGGAAAAAATTTCGAAAAAGTTGATTTTCTCAAAAATTGCCTCTAACCATTTTGATTAAAATATCGTATATTAAAGATATTTATATGTCAAATAAAACGTTTATCTTGATTTTTCTGGAAATAGCCTCTAAAGACCTTTTTATTGTGAATGAATTTTGCTGAATTTTGCGTAACTTGTAAACCGTACAAGTTACGCAAAACTTACTACACAAAAAAATGTAGACCACGTTATAACACACAATTCATGCCATTTACGTTTTTTTACGTGGAATTTACCATTTCTGAGATATTCCTTGATATTTATTTCAGATGTAAAATACTTAAACTTTTCTCACACTTTTGGCCCTGCATAGAAACGGACTTCAACCACATGGCAACAGCTTTCAAAAGGTTTGACATTCGTTTTAGCTAGTGAATTCCCTTATATAGCTTCTGCTTACAAGGAAGCAACTATTAGAAGATTTCGTTTTAACAATAATTTGTTACAGCAATGTAGAGAAAGTCATGTGAATGGAACACAGCAGGTTTTTTGTTGTTGTTGTTTTGTAATTCTACGTTTCCGAGCTTAGCCAATGTTTTGCTTTCAGAGTCCTCACGTAGCAATCTGTGAATCACATTTAAAGCAAGCAGGACTATGTTGGAACCTTAACAATTGCACAGCTCTTTCGAAGTTGACATATTATTGCACCTGGTTGACTTAACATTTTTCATTTTTACAGCGTCTCAACACAGATCAGGTGAGAAGGGTGTCGAGCGTTTATCTTAAGGTAGTAAAGCTGTTTCGAAACCTTCTTCAGTTTGAACACCTGTACCTGTTAAGAGCTTAACTTCAGCAGAGATGTGCGTAACAGGGCAAAGATCAGCATCTTTCTTAATGTAATCATTCTTAGCTCCTATTTGTTTATTAAAATGTTTATTACTGTGATTAGTCACGAGATTTCGTTGGTCAGATTTGGCACAATTATTTTGACAATTTGGCGCAACTGTTAAAGCGCCAGTGCAATGGTCGAGATTAAGCAATTTCAATCAATCGAAGTCATTTGACTGGAGAGATATTGTCGAAACATCTTATCGCAGCTGATGTTCATTTGTTTGAAATCTTGTGGCACCTGACGTTCGTTTATCTAATATCCTGCCTTGGTTATTGGTAGCAAGGTGACCATCCAGTCAGTCATGACATTGCATGATAGAAAAGAAAGAAAGAAAAAAAAAAAATGGGTAAATAAACATGGTCGAATGCGTCATCTACAATTTGAGAGCTAATGTATTACAATCATAACCTCATAAAATTTCCTTCCTATATATTATAAATTATTAATAGTCTATTTCGCT
The DNA here is from genome assembly GCA_030762935.1 of Hymenopus coronatus. Taxonomy (NCBI): domain Eukaryota; kingdom Metazoa; phylum Arthropoda; class Insecta; order Mantodea; family Hymenopodidae; genus Hymenopus; species Hymenopus coronatus. The sequence continues at coordinate 166,836,332 of CM060882.1, forward strand.
GAATTGTCTTCTAAAATACAACTCGTGTTTTCATCTCTTATGACAATTCGCTCATGGTATTAGCAAGCTTATGAAACGCTGTTATATTGTTTTAAATCACACAAAATTGGGATAGGGGGGATACATTTTTACTTTCTCTAGCTCACATGTACAATACATAGTGGATAGAGAAGGTATTGTATTCCACCCAAAATTCAATGTTGAGATTTCACTGAAAATATACGTTTTAGGGTCCCCTGAGTACGAAAAAAGCATTTTAGAAAAATGTGCGTGAGTGTGTGTGTGTTTCTCTCTGGACAGCATAGCTCAAAAACGAAATGACCGTTGAATACTAAACTTGATATTTAGGTTTAATATCTTCTAAGAATTTTCAAGAAAATCCCCAACCACAAATTACCCTTTACATAGAAAACTTTTCGAAATTTTTGATTTTCTCATAGCTGGCTCTAATGCTTTTGATTAAAATATCGTATATCAAAGCCATTTACATCACAGATAAAATGTATATCTTGAATTTTCTGAGAATAGCCTCTGAATAATTCTTTATTCTGGATGAATTTTGCCGAATTTTGTTTAACTGCTAAACCGTCAGAGATAGACAAAAGCTTACTACACAAAAAATGTACATCTCGTCAAAACACACATTTATGTCATTTACGTTTTTGTTGTAGAGGTAATCGTTTCCGAGATATTCCTTGTTATTGGTTTTAATTGTGAAGTACTTAAACTTTTCTCAGATTGGAAGTGTCCGTTTTTCTTTTGTTCTACGCCTGGCCAAGCAAAGAAGCGATTTGCAACGACAATCGCATAACGATAGTTTTTAAAACATTTGACTATCACTTTAGCATAGCGCATTCCTTTTAGTTCCCTTCTACTTATTAGGAACGAAGTAAAAACAATATTCTGCTAATGTTTATCTTGATTAACATGGCGTAGAAAGAAGAATAATCCTTTGTAAGAAGCTTGTAGAGCAGCTAGAGAAAGTAATGTGAGTTTAACACAACAGATTTTTAGCGTGGTAGTTCTAAGTTTAAATGCTTAAACCAAATGGGTTATATAGATATAATAAACACCGAGACAAAAATATTTGGTAAGTATTTTCTCTGTACGTGTATACCTAGTCGTGGAATATCCACAATAACAAGACAAATGCTCATTGCTTACCCTAGAGAGATTTTATACATGTTCTTATCAATCCTGCTTCATTCTAACAAATGCAGCATTTATAGTTTTAATGTGACTTTGCGACGTTTGCGGAGAGCCATTCAAAACAAACGATGAGGAATGCTGACTTCAGGAATTGTGTTGATCCATGACAACCACGTCCACACACTGCTGACACAACTCATCGGCTCCTTGAACAATTTCAATGGGACATTTTGGATCATCCGCCGTACAGTCCTGACCTGGCACCCAGCGACTTTCACCTTTTCCGTGAACTGAAGACGTGGCTAGGAGGGCAGCACTTTCAAACAAACGATCTTCAAAGCAACGTCAATGCTCATTTGAAATCATTAGCGGTAACATTTTTTGAAGTCGGTATTGCAAAGCTTGTGCACAGGTACGATAAATATCTCAATCTTTTCGGTGATTATGTTGAAAAGTAACCATACATGTACAAAACTTTTAGTAATAAAATAATTGTTTTCTATGAACTTGTCCTTTATTTATAGCCTATCGGAGGTTGAAAAAAAAAAAAAAAACGGTCCTCGTAGTTTACTGGCTGCCTATGGATTTTCACGGCAAAAGTAACAACGAAAAATTTTCTTAGGGCTACAATCTCTCAGCCATTTATATTTTAGATAACAATTATTTTGGAATTTTATTTTCTCAAGTACTAATGTACAAAGTAGGCAGAGAAGGTAGGTATAGCATTCCACCAAAAATTTCGATACCGACATTTCACTGGAAATACACGTTTTAGGGTACTCTGTATGCAAAAAAAAATTGTGTTCCATTCACATGACTTTCTCTACAGCTAATAAGCTTATTCTTGTATCTACTTCATGCTAATAGAGATGCACATTAGCAGAAACGGTTTTATTAATTAGTTCCTTATAAGTAGGAGGGAAATAAGGGAATACGCTAGGCGAAACCGACAGTCAAATGTTTTGAAATGTGCTTGCTATGGGATTGAAATCTGTTTCTTTGCGTGTCCGAGAGTTGACAATTTCCTGTATGAGAAAAGTAAGTATTTTAAAGCAGAAACCAATAACATGGTATATCTAAAAATCTGATATTCCATTCACATGACTTTCTCTATATCACTGCAACAAATTATTCTATTTACTTCATCTAATGGAGCAAATATTAGCAGAAATAGTCTTATTACTTGCTTCTTTGTTAGTAGAAGCGAAATAAGGGGGTACCATAGGTTAAAGTGATAGTCAAAAGCTGGTTGCTCTGCGACTGAGGTTCCTTTGTATGAACACGAATTCACAAAGTCCTGTATGAGAAAAGTGTAAGTCTTTATAGCTGAAAAAAACAAAACAAGGAATATCTCAACTCCACGAAAAAAATGTATATAACATAAATTGTGTGTTTTAAGGTACTCTACATTTGTTGTGTGGTAAGTTTTTGTCCATCTCTTACGGTTTAGCAGTTATGCAAAATTCCGCAAAATTGACCGAGAATAAAGTAGTCTTCAGAGACTATTCCCAGAAAATTCAAAATATAAATTTTATTTGTGATGTAAATATCTTTAATATACGACATTTTAATCAAAATCGTTAAGAGCCATGTTTTAGAAAATCAAAATTTTCGATAAAAATTCCATGTAGTTTGGGGTGGGTGGATTTTTGTCAAAATCCTCGTGTCGCATCCCTGGAAGATACTAAACTTAAACACCAAGTTTGGTATTTTACCGAGTTTTCGTTTTTGAGTTATCGTGTTCACAGACACACGGACCTTTTTCTGAAAATACTTTTTTTGGATACAGGGGACCCTAAAACATATATTTCCGGTGAAATCTTGGTATCGAATTTTTTGGTGGAGTGCAATACCTTCTCTATACACTATATAATAGCACGTATAGAGAAAGTAAAAAACGGTTAACCCCACGAAAAAAAATATATAACATAAATTGTGTGTTTTAACGAGATCTACATTTTGTTAATTATTTTTTGTCTATCTCTTACGATTTACCAGTTACGCAAAATTCCGCAAAATTCATCCAGAATAAAGATATCTTCAGAGGCTATTCACAGATAATTTAAAATGTACATTTTGTTTGTCATCTAAATATCTTTAATATACAATATTTTAATCAAAATTGAGAAAATCAAAATTTTCGAGAATTTTCTCCATGTAAAGGGTAGTTTGGGTGAGGGATCTTTCTTTAAATCTTCGTGTCGCATCCCTGGAAGATACTAAACTTAAATACCTACCAAGTTTGGTATTTTACCGAATTTTCGTTTTTGGGTTATCGTGTTCACGGACACACACACCCACCCCCACACACACACACCTTTTTCTACAATTTTTTTTGATACAGGGGACCCTAAAACATATATTTCCGGTGAAATCTCAGTTTCGAATTTTTGGGTGGAGTGCAATACCTTCTCTATACACTATGTATATAGTACGTTTAAAGAAAGTAAAAAAATGTGATATACTCCATTCACATGACTTTCTCTACATCTCTGTAACAAATTATTGTTAATCACTTATTCTTCTGTTTAATGCTAAAACATTAGCAGAAACAGTCTTATTACTTTGTTCTTTTATAAGTAGGAGAGAAATAAGGGAATACACTAGGCTAAACCGACAGTCAAATGTTTTAAAATATGTTTGCTATGAGATTTAGATCCGCTTCTTTGTGTGGCCAAGCGTTAGTAAGTTCCCGTATGAAATCAATGACAAGGAATATCTCGAAAACGGCCAAGCCCAGAAAAAAATGTATATAACATAACTTGTGTGTTTTAACGAGCTCTACTTTTCTTGTGTGGTAAGTTTTTGTCTATCTCTTACGGTTTAGAAGGTATTCAAAATTCCGCAAAATGCATCCAGAATAAAGATATCTTCAGAGACTATTCACAGAAAATTTAAAACATGCATTTTGTTTGTCATCTAAATATCTTTAATATACGATATTTTAATCAAAATTGTTAGAGCCATTTTTGAGAAAATCAAAACTTTCGAAAATGTTTTCCATGTAAAGGGTACTTTGGTGTGTGGGGATTTTTCTCAAAATCTTCGTGTCGCATCTCTGGAAGATACTAAACTTAAATACCAAGTTTGGTATTTTACCGACTTTTCGTTTTTGAGTTATCGTGTTGGGTGGACTGCAATACCTTCTCTATACAGAATGTACATAGTACGTTTAGAGAAAGTAAAACAATGATGACGCGAAAACGAAGCGTTTTAGAGCATATGTTTATATGAACCTGTTTTCTTATTTTGAATTCAGGAATCTATCCCCAAACGTTGTTAAAGTATTTTTGAATCATCCTGTATATAGGTTATAGACTAGGAACATCTTTATAATGTGGATCAAGGTCGACCGCCGATTAAGTCATCGCTTGTGGTCAATGAGCAATGGAACTCCCCAACGTAGCGGGTTTTCCACTTTTCAATCAGGCAATGCAGTTCGCCTTCGCTATTACTGACGAATCAAAAGATAGGCATTTCGTCTCAACAATACAAATCTCATGTGTTACACTCACATGAATTTCTCTAGCTACTCTACAAACAAACTTCTTTTCTTCCTTCTACACAATGCTAATCGAGATAAACATTAGCAGAATGCTCTTATTACTTAGTTCCTTATAAGTAGAAGGGAACTAAAGGAATGCGCTATGCTAAAGTGATAGTCAAATGTTTTAAAATCTGTCGTTATTCGATTGTCATTGCAAATCGTGTTTGCTTGGCCAGGAGTAGAACAAAAGAAAAACGCACACTTCCTGTCTGAGAAAAGTGTAAGTACTTTACAATTGAAATCAATAACAAGGAATTGGCCCTCCTGGGTAGCGTGGTGGTAGCGTGTCTGCCTCACACTCGAAAGGTCGCGAGTTCGAATCTCGCTTAGGGTGAGTTACCCGGATAAGGTTTTTTCGAGGTTTTCCCTTATCCTGAGAAGACGAATGTCGAGTAACTTTAAGCTCCATGGGCCCCGAGATCATTTGAGCATCATTTCACCAGTTTCATTCATCGTCCGATATGACCAACCAGGTTAAAGGACGTTAAACTACATAAAAAAAAAAAATAAAAATAAAAAAAAAATAAATCGGGAACTGCTGTCACGACGCACATATGCAAGAAATTCTTCCATTTCAGTTCTCCAATTTGCGACCAGCTCTAGCGGCTGTTTCATACCACAGCCACCTTCAATAATTTTTACTTTCTCTACACGCAGTATTTACATAGTATATAGAGAAGGTTTTGTATTGCACCTAAAAATGCTATAGCGAGATTTCACCAGAAATAGACGCTTTAGGGTTCCCTTGAATCCCAAATAAGTATTTTTAGAGAAAGGTCCGTGTGTCCATGAACACGATAACTCAAAAACGAAAGTTGGTAAAATACCAAACTTGGTATTTAAACTAGTATCTTCCAGGGATGCGACATGAAGATTTTGAGAAAAATCCCCCACTCCAAATTACTCTTCACGTGAAAAAAATTCGAAAATATTTATTTTCTCAAAAATGTCTCTTAACGATTTTGATTAATATTAAATTAATATATTGACAGCGAAGAGTCTAATATGCAATGCTGGGGAACGCAAAAGAGAAGTTTAAAACTTGATCTCCCCCCTCCACCCTTCCCCTTTCTCAGGAACCAGGAAAGCTTCCCTTTAAACATGATCACTCACATTACAATGCATGTATTTTAACTTTACCGTTCTCAGTAATTTGAAAATTTGAACCAGCGCTAAGTCGTGTGCCTGTTCCACGGATTTTTACACATCATAAGAGGTGTACTTCCGATACTTAGATTTCATATGGTCCCTTAAATGAATAAAACTGATGTGTTCCATTCACATGACTTTCTCTAAATGTTAGTATCAAATTATTGTTAATAAGCTTTTTCGTCTATGTATGTAATACTAAAACATTAGCAGAAACAGTATTATTACCTAGTTCCTTGTAATTAGAAGGGAAATAAGAGAGGACACTCGGCTAAACCGACCGCCAAATGTTTTAAAATGTGGTTGCTATGGGATTAAAATCCATTTCTTTGCCTGGCCAAGCGTTGACAGTTCCCGTATCACAAAAGTTATAGTATCAATAAGTATGAAATCAGTAATAACTGATATCTCGAAAACGGTCAACTCCACAAAAAACTTAAATGAAATAAATTATGTATTTTATCGTGATCTACATTTTTTGTGTTATACGTTTTCGTCTCTCTCTTACTGTTTACGAGTTATGCAACATTCAATAAAAATCATCCAGAATAAAGAGGTCTTTAGAGGCTATTTCCAGAAAATTCAAGATATACATTTTATTTAGCATGTAAATATTTTAAATATGAGATTTTGTTTCTACTTACAAGGATGCGAGTAATAAGACTATTTCTGCTAATTTTTTATGATTAGCATAAAGTAAATAAAAGTATAAGCTTTTTAAGAATTATTTGTTGCAGGGATATGGAGAAAGTCATGTGAATGGTACACATCAGATTTTTACTTTCTCTATACGCACTATGTACATAGTGAATAGAGAAAGTATTGCACTCCACCAAAAAATTCGATACCAGATTTCACCGGAAATATACGTTTTAGGGTCCCCTTTATCTAAAAAAAAGCATTTTCACAAAAAGGTCCGTGTGTGTGTGTGTGTGTGTGTCAGTGTGTCCGTGTGTCTGTGAACACGATAACTCAAAAACGAAAAGTTGGTAAAATACCAAACTTGGTATTTAAGTTTAGTATCTTCCAGGGATGCGACACGAAGATTTTGAGAAAAATCCCCCCACCCCAAACTACCCTTTACATGGAACTTTTTTCGAAAATTTTGATTTTCTAAAAAATGGCTCTAACGATTTTGATTAAAATATCATATATTAAAGATATTTACCTGACAAATAAAATGTATATTTTGAATTTTCTGGGAATAGCCTCTGAAGATTACTGTATTCTGGATGAATTTTGCATAACTACTAAACCGTAAGAGATGGACAAAAACATAACACACAAAAAATGTAGAGCACGTTAAAACACACAATTTATGTCATATACATTTTTTCGTGGAGTTGATCGTTTTTGAGATATTCCTTTTACTTGGTTTCAGCTTGAAAAACATACTTTTCTCATACAGGAGTTTGTCAATTCCTGTCCATACAAACAAAGGAACATCAGTCACATAGCAACCAGCTTTTGGCTTTCACTTTAACGTATGGTAGTCCCTTATTTCGCTTGTATTTACAATAAAGCAAGGAATAAGACTATTTCTGCTAATTTTCCTCGATTATCATGAAATAAATAAAAGATAAGCTTATTAACAATACTTTGTTACAGAGAGATAGAGAAAGTCATGTGAATGGAACACATCAGATTTTTAAAAATATGGACCCAAAACTTGTTTTGCCGGTGAAATCTCGGTATCGAATTTTTGGGGGCATTACAATACCTTCCCTATAGTACGTGTAGAGAAAGTAAATATAGAAACAGGTTTATGTTGGCGCGCGTGAGTGCGCGTGGGTGTGCGCCTGTGAAAAACTAACTCAAAAACGAAACGTTGTTAAATATTAGACTTGATATTTCAAGGTCAGCGTCTTCCAAAGACGATTCTCCAAACTATATTTTGTATAGAAAAATTTCTGAAAATGTTGATTTTCTCAAAAAATTTGGCTAAAACGCCGTATATTATATATATTTACCTGATAAATGGAAGTTATATTTTGAATTTCCTGGAAATAGCCTCAGAAGTCCTCTTCATTCTGAATGGCTTTTGCATAACTGATAAACAAACAAGTACTACATAAAAACGTAGGTCCCATTAAAACAAACAGTTTATCGTATACATTTTCTCAACATTGCTGGTTATAGTGTTCAATTTTTCAATATGTGTTCATTTCTAAATGGAAAGTCTCTATCTAAATTTTTTCAAGCCGACCAAGCAAAGTGAACATAATTTAAATACCATCACATAGTAATCGGATTCTCAAAAATTTGACTATCGCTTTATCGCATTGTATTTCCTTATCCCCATTGTACAAGAAAATAATGTTGCAATAAGATAATTTCTGTTTGTTTTTATCTTCACTATTTGGTTCATATCACGTGATTGTGGGAAGTGGTCAATCCAGTACATTGGCGCGTAAAATTTCAACCAATTGGAACTCATTATCTCTGCATTTAAATCGTTTTTTATCATACCCACGTGCAATTGTTTTCTCTCTGAACTAATGTTCCTCTCATTCTAATAAAACCAGTGTACACTATAATTCCCATACATAATGGCGGAAATTCCAAAACGTTTTGGGGAAAGGTCTATCGCTGAAATAGACATATTAATTGAAAACTCAAAGCCGCAGAATACTAAAACAACAGAGAGTATGTGGAACCACTTCAACGAATTCTGTAAGCAACGAGGCCATGATTTATGATATGGACATCAAGTTGCAGTGATTTCGGTGTAAATATACGTCAAGACAAATGAGATTTTAGGAATATTATTCTTCGTATCCATATAGGCTAGTCATTGTTATTTGGTTCACGCAATAGTCCTGTTAATTACAACTGGAGCTACAACTTTTCTCTAGATAAATTCGTTCGCAGCAACTCGCAAATGTATCGATAAAAGTTGGATCTCTCGTTACATAACTTATGTTGAACATGAATTAGACAGATGAATAAGCTTTTATAAGAGTGGTTTGCAGCAGCAATAGGTGGAGAAAATTATATGAATGTAGCACATAATCCAGGAAGGGATAACTCAACGATAATAATACCTAAATACATAGTGAAAGGTTTACCACAAATTTAACCAAAGCACGTTTGTGTATAATGGTTATCTATAATGCGATTCTTATCCATATCAATCACTGATCAGAAAAATCTAATGTGTTGCACTCACATTACTTTCTCTAACTGCTCTACAAACTTCTTACAAAACATTATTCTTCTTTCCACACAATGCTAATCGAGATAAACACTAGCGGAATGTTCTTATTACTTTGTTCCTTATAAGTAGAAGACATCTAAAGGAATGTGCTACGCTAAAGTGATAGTCAAATGTTTTAACAGCTGTCAACATGCGATTGTCATTGCAAATCGCTTCTTTGCTTGGCCATGAGTAGAACAAAAGAAAAACATACACTTCCTGTTAAAGTACTTTAAAATAGAAAACAATAACAAGGAATATGACTGGCTCCGTGGTTAGCCAGCTGACTTCTCACCCGAGGTCCCGGGTTCAATTCCAGGCTGGGGCGGGGAATTTTTCTTTAACTAGAATTATTCCCTAACCCCCACAGAGTCTGGAAGTATGAATGTGCGTGTGTTTAGCAATATAAACTTTATTAACCTAATGTTTTGTTTCGGTTTTCGCTGGGTACTTCAGTTCCTGCTCTTCAGGCCATCTCTGGCATTCCAGGCACTTTTTAGCGCCACATGCAGAAGCCTGCCTTCCCTGCTACCAACCGCAGACGCCAGCTAAACAACACCAACTAAACACCGAGGACCCTGATTGGCCGCCCACCACTCCAATAAGAGCGGAGTGCACTTCCAGACCATCGGAAGTGCAAAGGCAGCGGGTTGCCGAAACAAGGCCACAGCCACCCAACCTCTTAGGTTCGGGTAAGGCGCGCTAATCAAAGCGTCCGGTCCTCTGTTTCGGCCTGCTTCTTAGCCCCTGCTGCCTGCAGGTGAGGGTAAACCAAGGTGTGTTTTTGTGCACTGCACCCTAGGGTGCAGGGCAAGTATCCCTGTCCTCGTCCTCTTCCACCATGACCAGGAGCAAATCAAAACCATCCAAAGGCAAAGCCCCAAGCGGGCCTGCCTATGATGAAGCAACGGCCGTTGCCAGCACCAGCACTGGTGCAGCCACCCTGCCCTCCAGTGGCCCTGCTACTGTAGAGGGCAAAAAGAGATCTAGCCAGGAACGCCAAGGCGGTAAAGGCAAGATTATCTGTTTGGACTCATCCAAGCAAGACACCAACGAGGGCCTCCCGCGCGAACTAGTTTCACGTGCAGGCCAAATTCCGGAGCACGACTCCGACGACGACTGCGCCAGCGTGTGCAGTAATATTTCACATCGCAGCGGCAGGACCTCGGTCCTGTCGTACCATTCATCCTCCATGATGGTAGATCATGAGGAGTCCTCTTCCGGCCTCTCCACAGACGGAGAGGACGATTTTCGCGTAGTGGCCTCGAGGAAGGAGAAGAGGCAAACCCGATTGGCTGCAGAGGGCGTGCCCTCTGGCCAATCCCAGGCAACATCCCGCCCCGGAGATTCTGGGCCCGCCCAGAATCCTGGGTCGAGGAGGCACGTTCCACCGATTATCGTGGACGACTTTAAGGGGGTGGTAGGCTTCCTCAAGGAGGTTATGCCATCCCTATCGAGTCAGTGCACGGTTCGGAAGAACAAGCACCGCTACGTCTTCCAGGCGAAGATTATAGAGGATTATAATCTCATCCTGCAAGCCCTCAAGAGGAAAAGTGTTCCCCATTTTACCTTTGGACTGGATAAGTCCCGTGACATCCGCAGGGTCATTCGTGGCCTACCAGTCGACACCTCGGTGGAGGATATCTCGACAGACCTCATCCGCCAGGGCATCACCCCAAGACTGGTGAAGCAGCTCACCAGGTCCGCTCCAGATGGGCAAGGCCCCAAATCTCCCCTCCCCCTCTTCCTCGTAGTAGTGGAGCGGGCCAATGACCCTGAGGCCAAGATAGATGGCGTCACCGCCATCTGTTACCTCAGGGTCAAAATAGAACCTTCCAAGGGCTCTGGCGGGCCCCATCAATGTCACCGGTGCCTGGGGTTTAACCACTCCAGTCACTTTTGCTTCCGTAACCTGCGCTGCTTAAGGTGCGGAGGCGCCCACCCTAAAGAGGTCTGCAAGATATCTCCCACCGCGAAGCCGACTTGCGCAAACTGTGGTGGCGAACACATTGCATCTTATGGTGGCTGTCCTAAGAGGATCGCTGTCATAGCGGCCAGGAGACCGCCGCCAGAACTACAGCAGGTCACAAGAACAGTACCTGTAGCCAACCAGCGACCAGAGGCGCCAACATCTGCACCTGCCCCTCCTGCAAGACAGCCGGCGCAACAAAGGATAGCCACCAACACCACTACGGCGCAAAGGGCTGAGCGTGGCCCTGCGAAGCCACGGGATGGTAATAACACCCACCAACCCCCACGCAACAAAGAAGCTCCAGCCAAACCCAAACAAAAGCCCCCCACCCAAGCTAAGGTGCGCTGGCCGGCCAGGCAGCCTAACTTCTCCCCCAGGGCTGCGCAAGGGAACGGCACTCCCGTACCCGAGCGACAGCAGGGGCAGGAGGCGGCTGGCGGCGTGCCGGCGCCCCGAAGCACTCCTACACCCTCACCCAGAAACATAACCCCCACCACTCCTCCTGTCCTGCAGATGTCGGATGTGATGGCGTGGATACAGCAGCTACTGCTGAACCACGGCCGGAGCATCTGTGATCTGCTGGTCAGATTCCTATATGCCACAGACCCAGCCGCAAAGATGGCTGTCGCCATGGAGGGACTTGCCCTCCTGACCGTGATCGTCCAGACCGCCCAGAATGGCGAGTCGAAATAGGTCTCGTACCTCTTTTCGATTCGCGTTCTGGAACGCGTGTGGCCTGATCGGTCAGGGGAGTGAGCTCCAGCATTTTGCCGGCTCATTTGCCCTAGACCTTGTGCTAGTCAGCGAAACAGATCTCCGTCCAGATACCCCTTTCCGACTTCCGGGCTACAACTGCCTCAGAGTGGATCGTGTGGGCCGCCGAGGAGGTGGCACAGCGATCTTCGTGAGAAACAGGGTAGTCCACAAACCCATCCAGCTCCCGCCTCTTCAAACCATGGAAGCCACGGCTGTCTGTGTTGACCTAGGCGGTACGGAAGTTTTACTGGTGTCTGTATACCATCCACCCCATAGGCAGTTCGTACTAAACGATTACCTTTCCATCCTAGCCCTTCATCCTAATGTCATCCTGGCCGGGGACTTCAATGCCAAACACCCGCGTTGGCATTGCGGCCCCCGGGCGGACGCCCGAGGCAATGATATCATACGCATGATAGATGCGGACCCTCAACTCAGAGTAGAGGGCCCCTGGCAACCCACACACCATCCACGAGGTCAAGGACGGGCATCCGTTATTGACTTCGCGATCATCAAACAATTCCCTTTTCATACATCTCTCACATCGATCAACGCACTTCATTCCGATCATAATCCCGTGTTAGCTGAGGTTAACACACGGGTTGCCAGTCACGACGTCTCGGTTCAAAACCGAGACGTTGACTGGGAATGCGTCAGGGTTTGCCTCAACGACTCCATCCCGCCGAACCCTAGGATCACAGACATCCCATCCCTAGAGGCTGCGGTCCAATCCTTTACCTCCATCGTGGTGCGAACTGCCCATAACCTAACTGTTCACACCCCAACTCCTCTACACCCAGATGTCCTACCCCTAGAACTCCATCTGCTTGTACGCCGTTCCTGGGCTGCCCGCAGACTATACCAGCGTCACCGCACGCCACATAACCGAGCACTCCTGGGGCGTTTACGCCGAGAGGTCCGGACCCGACTACGCGAGCACAGGGTGCGAGCGTGGGAGGAGACTATGACCCGCTTGAGGCTCGAGGATGGCGACGTGTGGAGGATTGCCAAAGCTCTCCGGCACCGCGGAGGTCAAATCACCTCCCCAATCCAAGGCACCCAAGGCCTGGCTTATGAACCCCGAGCCAAAGCTGATGTGTTCGCTGACTACCTCGAAAGGTCTATGAGGCCACGAGAAGACCCCCAGGACGAAGACTTCTCGGACCGTGCTCGGCGGGAGGTGCGTCGATACCTTCGGCGCCCCCCCGACGAGGCGGACCGACTTCCCGTCATCCGACCCAGTGAACTCCAGGGCGCACTCCGGCGCCTCAACCCCAAAAAGGCAGCGGGTCCTGACGGACTAACCCCCGCCATGCTCCGATGCCTTCCCATCAAGGCGGTACTCTTTCTAACCAAGGTTTTCAACATGTGCCTCACCTTGTGCCACTTTCCACGCGAGTGGAGGGAGGCCCGGGTGATATGCATCTTGAAGCCGGGGAAAGACCCGTTACACCCATCCAATTACCGATCCATCAGTCTCCTGTCAGTTCTCTCGAAGGTTTTCGAGAGGCTAATATTAGCCCGCTTGTCCCCTCTCTTGGGCGACATTCATGCCATCCCAGATCACCAATTTGGTTTTCGTCCTGGGCATTCTACACCCCAGCAACTACTGAGAGTGGTGGAGGCCGCTGTCCTGGGCTTCCAGGACAGAGCCTACACTGCGGCAGTGTCGCTGGACGTGGAGAAAGCCTTCTCTACGACCTGGCACGCGGGTCTGCTCCTCAAATTCATCCGACTGGAGCTCCCGACACACATCATACACCTACTACACTCATATCTTAAACACAGATTTTTTGTAGTTTCAGTTGCGGGACACAAATCAACACCTAGGCCAGTAAGAGGCGGAGTCCCCGAAGGCTCTGTACTTTCCCCTACGCTCTTTAGCGTCTACATGGCCGACCTACCAACAGTGCAGCAAGTCAATATAGCTCAGTATGCTGATGACGTGCTGTTATACTGTACAAATAAACACCCACGCAGAGCCTTCAACCCTATCCAGAGACACCTCTGCCTCATCCAAGAGTGGTGCGAGCGTTGGCGATTGTCCATAAATCCGGAGAAAAGCCACGCTATTCTCTTCACCAAGCGCCGCTTTCCCGCAAACTTCCCCACATTCACGTACCTCAGACGAAGGATACAATGGACCAACACCATCACCTACTTGGGGGTGAAGCTTGACAGGGGCGTCACTTTTAGGGAGCACGTCCGGGGGCTGTGGTGCCGGGGCAATGGGGCTGCGGCCTCACTGTACCCGATGCTGAGGTCCTCGATGACGGTTCCCCTTAAGTTGCGCCTTTTGAGGGCTCTTATTATCCCCTTATTAATCTACGCCTGTGAGATCTGGGGCATGGCGGCAGACTCCAGTCTGCTGTTGCTTCAGCGCGTACAGAATAGGTGTCTCCGGGCTATCTATTCTGTGCCTCGAGGCTTTCCAACGAGACTCCTGCACGAAGCCTCTGGTCTACCATACCTGGAGGACGAGATTAGGCGTCGGGCAACAAAATTCAACGAAGGGTTACCATTCCATCGGAGCGCCCTCGTTAGGTCTCTTGGGGATTACAATCCCACAAACCGCCGCTTCAGGCGATACCGGCTTCCCCGCATGGCTTGCGGGCATCCCCGGTAACGAAGGAGCACCACCAACAGCTGCTACGGCTAAGCTCCTTATTATCCTTCAAGAGTTGCTTGGATTCAAAATTTAACCTCAAGAAACATTTTGATAAAAACACACCAGCGGTGCACAAGGGCCGTTGCACCATCAAGGCAACCGTCGAGGAGCAATATTCGCCTCCTCCTGTCACTCCACAACCCCAATACACACCCGCCATCCTACAAAACCCACAATCCCGTCAGAACGTGGTTAAGTTCTCTCTGAGAACAGGGACACGTCTAACACACCTCGGGCTGCCCTCAGCCTGCCAATCACACTGGACTGGTTCTGAACCTACGGTTTCACAAGTCAAAGCCCCCGATATAGACCATTGAAGGGGGCTATACAAATGAAACAACGTAAAGTAATGAAAGGATATAAAGTGTATGTATTGACAAGATCTACATTTTTTGTGCAGTAAGTTTTTTCTATCTCAAACATTTTAGAAGTTAAGCACAATTCGGCAAAATTCATCCAGAATAAAGAAAGAGGTCTTCAGAGGCTATTCCCAGAAAAATTAAGATATACATTTAATTTGGGATGCAAATTTCTTTAATATACGGGATTTTAATCAAAATCGTTAGTGCCATTTTTTAGAAAATCAAAATTTTCGAACATTTTCCCATGTAAACGGTATTTGTGGTGGGGCACTTTTTGAAAATCTTCGTGTCGAATCCTTAGAAGATACTAAACTTAAATACCAAGTACCTGACATTTTTCTAAAAATGCTTTTATTTTGAATCCAGGGGACCTAAAACATATAGTTCCGGTGAAATCTAGGTATCAAATTTGTGGGTGCATTATAATACCTTCTCTATACACTATGTACATAATACGTGTAGAGAAAGTAAAAACAACGATAGTTGACTGCGTAAAAGTTGTTTAGATATAGCTACAAACTACTGTCATGCTTTATTTCAAAAGGTGCCTTATATACTTATAACTGTGATTAGACTGAAAAATTCAGTGTCATAGCCGGGATTTGAATCACGGATCTCCGGGTCTCCAGCCGGTTGCTCCAACCACTGAGCTATCATGGCAATATGCCAGAACAGCATTAAATTCCCGAACTGACTCGTATATTTCCCAGTGAATCACAAAGTGATCTCAAATCATTTTGTCATGAAACTTTTTCAATCTGACTCCCGTGTGGGGGGAAAAAAAAGAAAAACAAACATAAGTGTGATTGTTCGCCAATTTTACGTTTTAGATTTACACTTCATATACACACACACACACACTTGGATATTTTCTTCTTATTTTTACTTTTTCTAGTTGGCATATACAATGTAGTGGATAGAGAAGAAGATACTGTATTCCACCCAAAAATTCCATGTCCAGATTTCACTGGAAATATATATTTTGCGGTTCCCTGAGTCCGAAAATAGCAATTTTAGAAAAATGTCCTTGTGTGTGTGGACAGCATAGCTCAAAAACGAAAAGTCCCTTAAATGCCAAACTTGGTATATAAGTTCAGTATCTTCCAGTGATACAACACGAAAATTTTCAAGAAAATCCCCCCACCCCAAACTACCCTTTACATGGAACATTTTTCAGAAATTTGTTTTTCTCAAAAATGGCTCAAACGATTTTGATTAAGATATTTTTATGGCAAACGAAGTGTATATCTAGAGTTTTCTGTGCATTGCCTCTGAAGACATATTTTTATTCTGGATTAATTTTGCGGAATATTGCATAAATGGTAAACCGTAACAGATAGACAAAAACGTACCCTATACAAAATGTAGAGCTCGTTAAAACACACAATTTATGTTATATAATTTTTTTTTCGTGGAGTTCGACAGTTTTTGAAGTGTTCCTTGTTACTAGTTTCAGCTTTAAAATACTTATACTTTTCTCATATGGGAATTTGTCCACTCGTTTCTATACAAAGGAACTTCAGTCACATAGTAACCAGCTGTTGACTATCACTTTAACTTATGGTACTCCCTTATTTCGCTTCTACTTACAAGGGAGCAAGTAATAAGACTATTTCTGTTATTTGTTTTTCTCTCGGTTAATATGAAGAAAATACGACATAAGCTATTTAACAATAATTGGTTGCAGATGTGTAGAGAAAGTCATGTGAATGGAACACACCAGGAAATATGCTTCCAGTCCATTCTCTTAAGCAAATTTTAGGTCGAATACATTATTTGGTCTAGCTTAGCTAAAGCGTCAAAGAAAGTAAAAAATTCGCTTAACAAATTTAAAGGCGTTCACTTTTAAGACATGCATATAAGAATGTGTTGGCTAGGTCTAGGAATAGCGCACTCCACACCGGTTATAGTAGAGAAGAGGGTCAAGGCTGTCATGCAAAGCTGGAGTAATACCTGCCTTACAATACTCAGCTCTATTGCTTCACTCCAGTATAATGACTTAGGGTTGGCCACTGCTTTACATTTGTGATGTAATTAGGGATGCTACAAAACTGTAGCGATAGTGGCAACTAGGTAAAATCTGCTGAAGAAGTGATAGACAAATGCTAATTGTTTTGAGAATTATAACGCTGATTTCTTCTTCATCTTCTTCTTCTATGGATTTCTCTCCCATTTGTAGGACTTAATTTCCATGGTGGCGTGAGGTGGTGTCGCCATAAGGCATTCGAGAGGCGCCGAATTCGCTAACATGGGTCCTTCGTGGTTTACCTAGGTCCACAGGCGAATGCTACCACGACTTTCCTGTCCGTTTTTACTTTCTCTACGCGTACAATGTATAGAGAAGGTATTGTAATGCACCCAACAATTCCATACCGAGATTTCACCGGAAATGTATGTTTTTGGACCTCCTGAATCCAAAAAAGCATTTTTAGAAAAACGTCCGCGTGTGCCTGTGTGTGGACAGCATAGCTCAAAACGAAAATTCCGTTAAATACCAAACTTGATATTTAAGCTCAATATCTTCCAAGGATGTAACACGAAGATTTACAAGAAAATCCTGCCATCCCCAACTAAGCTTTACATGGAACAAGATTTGAAAATTTTTATTTTCTCAAAATGACTAGTGATGTTGAATTAAAATCTCTTATATTTAAGATATTTACATGCCAAATAGAATGTATATTTTCGATTTTATGAGAATAGTCTCTGAAGACCTCTTTATTGTGGGTGAATTTTGCGGAATTTTGTATAACTGGTAAACCGTAAGAGATGGGCAAAAACTCACTTAACAAAACTGTAGATCTCGTCAAAACACACAATTCATGTTCTTTACGTTTTTTGTTGTGGAGATAACCGTTTCCGAGGTATTCCTTGTTATTGCTTTCATTAAATTGTAAAGAGCTTATACTTTTCTCCGACAGGAAGTGTCCGTTTTTCTTTTGTTCTACTCCTGACCGAGCACAGAAGCGATTTGCAATGACAATCGCATAACGACAGCTTTTAAAACATTTGACTATCACTTTAGCATAGCGCATTCCTATAGTTCCCTTCTACTTATAAGGAACTAAGTAATAAGATCATTCTGCTAATGTTTATCTGGATTAATCTTTTGTAAAAGTTCGTTTGAGGAGGAGCTAGAGAAAATCATGTGAGTGTAACATGTCAATTTTTTAGAGCAAACATTCAATTGGAAATGATTAAACCAGAGGGTATCTCTGCTTACCTTGCATTGAAGGTCACTAATTAGCACGTTGACTCTAAAACACAGAATAAAATGAATTTGCAGCTTAACAGAACGTGACTGAGCGTGAAGAAACAGCGAATCACGCTACTGCAAAACGTGAATCAGCGTTCTGTTTACTTTCGCTGCACGTACTATGTACATAGTGTACAGAGAAGTTGTTGTATTGCACCCAAAAATTCGATACTGAGATTTCGCCGAAAATACCTATTTTGGAACCTTCTGAATTAAGAAAAAAACATATTTAAAAAAAGGTCCGTGTGCGTGTGTGTGAGAGAAGCATAGCTCAAAAACGAAAAGACCGTTAAATATCAAACATAGTATTTAAGTTCAGTATCTTTCAAGGAAGTGACACGAAAATTTAAAAGAAAATCCCTTCTCTCCCTTCTACCCTTTACATGTGGCTTTTTTAAAAAATATATTTTTTTTCAAAAATGAGTCAAACAATTTTGATTTAAATGCCTCATGTTTTCTTATGACAAGCGAAATGTATATCTTGAATTTTTTTAGGAATAGTCTCTGAAGACTACTTCATTCTGAGTGAATTTTACGGAATTTTGCATATCTGGTAAACCGTAAGAGATGGACAAAAACTTAGCAAACAAAAAATGTGGAGAACATTAAAACACACAGTTATGTTATATACAATTTTAGCTTGGAATATATAGTTTTTTAGGTATTCCTTGCTTTGGTTTCAGCTTTGAAAAACATACTTTTCTCATACAGGAATTTGTTACAGAGTTGTAAAGAAAGTCATGTGAATGGAACACATAAGATTTTTTGTAGAGTTAACCGTTTTTGAGATATTCCAAATTATTTGTTTCAATTTTAAGCCACTTAAACTTTTCTCGAACGGGGAGACATGTTTACTTTCTCTATGCGTATAGAGAGGGTATTGCATTCCACCCAAAAATTCGATACCGAGATTTCACCATAAATGTATGTTTTGGGTCCCCCTGAATAAACATAAAAACATTTTCCCTTTACATGGAAAACATTTCGAAAATTATGATTTTCCTAAAAATGTCTCTAACGATTTTGTTTAAACTATCGTGTATTAAGATATTTTGTGTGACAAACAAAATGTATATCTTGAATTTTCTGGGAATAGCCTCTGAAGACTACTTTATTCTGTATCAGTTTTACGGAATTTTGCATAACTGTTAAGTCGTAAGAGATGGACAAAAAATTATCACACAAAAAATGTGGAGCACCTTAAAACAAACAATTTATGTTATATACATTTTTTTCGTGGAGTTCATCGTTTTAGAGACATTCCTTGTTTTTGGCTTCTGCTTTGAATAAACATACTTTTCTCATGCAGGAATTTGTCAACTGATGTCCATACAAACAAAGGAACTTCAGTCACATAGCAACCAGCTTTTGACTATCACTTTAACCTATGGTACTCTCTTATTTCGCTTCTACTTACAAAGAAGGAAGCAAGTAATAAGACTTTCTGCTAATTTTTTCTGATTAGCATGAAGTAAATAGAAATATAAGCTTTTTAAGAATAATTTGTTGCAGAGATGTACAGAAAGTCGTGATTTTTTAAACAAGTAAAACTGGGATTCTCCATCTGAGACTGAGTATTACTGCACTCAAATATGGTTTGTGCAAAACATTTGTGGCTAATGATGTTAATAAGCTAGGTCACTCTCTGTTACAGCTGCGTGACAATTCCAAGGCTGCCGCTTTCCTTGAACATTTGACCCAACAAACTTCTCTGGGAAACTACAGCATTATACAGAAATACTTTTTATTTTCTCTATACGTACTATGTACATAGTGTATAGAGAAGGTATTGCATTCCACTAAAAATTCAATACCGAAATTTTACCGGAAATATATGTTTTGTGTCACCCTGAATCCAAAAAAAAGCATTTTCAGAAAAAGGTCCGTGTGTGTGTCTGTTACCGTTGATTACCAAACTTGTATTTAAGTTTGGTATCTTCCAACGATGCGACACGAAGACTTTCAAGAAAATCCCCCCACTCCCAACTACCCTTTACATGGAACTTTTTTAGAAAATGTTGATTTTCTTGAAAATGAATTTAACTATTTTGATTAAAATGTCGTATATTAAAGATATTTAGCTGACAAATAAAATGTATATTTTGAATTTTCTGGGAATAGCCTCTGAAGACCACTTTATTCTGGATCAATTTTACGAAATTTTGCAAAACTGCTAAACCGAAAGAGATGGAGAAAAACTTACCACACAAAAAATGTAGAACAATTTAAAACACACAATTTATGATATCTGTAATTTTTTCGTGGCGTTAATACATAGTTTTCTAGATATTCCTTGATTTTGGTTTCAGCTTTGAAAAATTGATACTTTTCTCATACAGGAATTTGTCAACTCCTGTCCACACAAACAAAGGAACTTCAGTCACATAGCAACCGTCTTTTGATTACCACTTTAATCTATGCTACTCCCTTATTTCACTTCTTCTTACAAGCAAGCAAGTAATAAGACTATTTCTGCTAATTTGTACTTGATTAGCACGAAGTAAATAGAAACATAACCTTTCTTAACAATAATTTGTTACAGAGATGTAGAGAAAGTCATGTGAATGTAACTTATAACATTTTTTATACTTATATACTGAAGGTTGTTCATTTACTGTTAAAAATGTATATAAAAATGAAAACCATAGATTTTCTCGCTTGCGCGCTGCCCTACTAATGACTGCTGTTCACTGCCTGCTGATCTGCATAAAATGATAGAAACATCTTATGCGTGCAATAACCTCCAAGAATATTTAATTAATATAAGAATTATAAGGATCTATAATTATTTCCCGAATCTAAACTCATAATATTACGTAAGCAAAGCAAAGTAGGTCATGACATTGGCATCACATAGACGAGGAAATCAATAACCCAGGGCATGCACGCTAGCTCTACTTCCAACCAAAATATTTATATCTACATCCCTTTATCAGTAGGTGTGTATTGTCAGGTGCTTCATCAATGAATGTTTTAATTCCATCTGTGGAAAATGTAGATCAGCAGGCAGTGAACAGCCATTAGTAGGGCAGTACGCAAGCGTGAAAATCTGTGGTTTTCATTTCGATATAGATTTTTAACAGTAAATGAACACATTTCAGTATATAGGTATAAAAATCCGATATGTTACATTCACATTACTTTCTCTACATCTCTGTAACAAATTATTGTTAAAAAGCTTATGCTTCTATTTACTTCGTGCTAATCGAGTAAAAATTAGCAGAAATAGACTTTTCTATTTTAACAGAAAGTACGACTTCTTATATTGGGATATATTAATTCCATGTTTCAAATTTATAGTAGGTTTCAATTCTGAATAATTGCCCACAAGGTTGGGGGGACTTCATTATTTTTGACATTTCTTCAAAGTAAACTATGAGGACATTTTCCGAGAATGAAGTTACATTTTGTGTTAGTCTCCATGCCATGATTTATCATATAAATTTTTGTAGATCTTTTTTGATTTCTGTGGAAATAAATTGTTGACAACACTTCTCGCCTCCTCTGTTATATCACAAAACGTGAAAATAAACCCCAGCCCAAAATACCTCAGTCTCCATCTTGTAAATCAACTATCACCGGAAATGGAATGTCATTTGTTATCGACGCATGCGCACAATACGCATAGCGGTCGGCGGAGTTAATCTTTCGTATGTAGGATATCTAAATATTAAATATTTATTGTATACCTACATGAGGTAGTATATATTATGCATGCAACTCTCATGTAATGGTTGTCATTAGAATACTCGCACTCGTACACCAATTAGCACCATTATAAGATCGTTGCATGAATAATTATTACAACGTTTGGATATGGATTCCTTGCATCGAAACACGAAAATAGTTTCATATAAACATATGCTCTAAAACTCTTCGTTTTCGCGTTATCAATTTATTAGTAAAAGTTGACGTTGAACCGCTTTCCGGGTCCAATCTAATAACTTCATTTATTTATGCATTATTGTTAGAAGGATTTGATCCGTTTTACCCTGTGGAGTTGGCGTTGTGTTGCCATGACTGCTTGTTTACATTTGTCAGTTATGTAATACATTACCCCAACATGCCTTACACGTGCTGTTTACAAGGACTTCATTTAGAACACTCTCCCAGACCTATTAGAAGATGTGACCTGTAAATAAGAAGAAACATGTTTACGCGTGCTGGGCCTCCAGCACATTTTAATCTCATTGTTCGACTGGCTGGTATCTACAATGACAGATGGATAGGTAGAGAGGGACCAGTTCCATGGTCTACACGTTTTCCCGAACTCAATCCTCTGGACGTTTACTTTCTCTAGCCCCGTATGTACAATGTACATAGAGATAGAATAGTATTGTATTCCAACCAAAAATTCGATGTCGAAATACATGTTTTAGGACCCCCTGAATCAAAAAAAAAAAAATATTCAGAATGTGTGTGTGTGTGTGTGTGTGTGTTTGTGTGTGTGTGTGTGTGGGTGGAGGGGGTCTATGGACAGCATAGCTCAAAAATGGAAAGACGGCTGAATACTAAACTTGGTAAATAAGTTTTGTCTGTTTCGAAGATGCGACTATTTAAGATATATGCATGGCGAATATAACGTATATCTTCAATTTTCTGGAAATAGCCTCTAAAGAGACTTTATTCTAGAATG
The DNA here is from genome assembly GCA_030762935.1 of Hymenopus coronatus. Taxonomy (NCBI): domain Eukaryota; kingdom Metazoa; phylum Arthropoda; class Insecta; order Mantodea; family Hymenopodidae; genus Hymenopus; species Hymenopus coronatus. The sequence goes on from CM060882.1 coordinate 166,859,023, forward strand.
TTTTTTATTGAATATACATAACTGGTAAACCGTAAGAGATAGATAAAAACTTCCTACACAAAAAAATGCAGATCTCGATAAAACACTCAATTTATTTCATTTTTTTTTTTCGTGAAGTTTCGAGACATTCCTTGTTATTGATTTAGTTTTAAAATAATTAAACTTTTCTCATACAGGAAATTGTCAACGCTTGGCCACGCAAAGAAACGGATTTCAATCACATAGCAACCACATTTGAAAACATTTGACGGTCGGTTTAGCCTAGTATATTGCCTTTATTTCCCTTCTACTCATAAGTAATAAAGTAATAAGACCGTTTCTACTAATTAATAGAAGAATAAGCTTACTAACAAATTTGTTACAGAGATGAACAGAAAGTCATGTGAATGTAGCATATCAAATATATATATATATATATATATATATATTTTTTTAGCTCCATGGCACGACAGCTCACGGGGAGCCTTGGCCTACCGCCCGGCCGCTGCGTCCCCCATCTCGGTCCACTACAGACGTCATGGATGGGGTGCAGTATTGGAGGGTGAGACGTGGTCAGCGCCTCGAGCCCCTCCCGGCCGGTTAATGCGGTCCTCACGACCTGGAGCCGCTACTTCTTCATCAAGTAGCTCCTCAATTGGCCCCCCAAGGACCTCACGAGGCTGAGTGCACCCCGGTCCAGGTCTCCCAGCGGGGGAAAAATCCCCACGCCGGTACTGGGGATCGAACCCAGGTCTCCCGCTTGGTAGGCAGCTGCGCTACCACCGCGCTAAGGAGACGACCTTTATATATATATATATATATATATATATATATATACTAAGTAGAAAGCAGATTATAAATGGAAATTGAGGTTTATTTATGGACGCTCTTTAACTGCTGTGATTCTCGGTGCCCCATTTTATATTGGGCGTGAAAGACCGATTAATTTTGCTCGGAGGCCTCTTTATTAGGCTTGAGGTTCGTTTATGTGACGTAAATCTAGGAAACGGGACTACCAGCTTTGCTTCCCTTCCGAAAGAAACCATGTTAAGGTTTGTTACTCCCGAAAACATCCGTCGTCCTCTGCCCGGTTTGAATCCGCGACCTTATTTTTATAAAGCTAGCATGGTAACCACGGAGGGCAAACAATGTTATATTAACCTTATTTAAACTGTTATTATTTCTTCCCAACTGACATGCGCTCTATAAACAACTATGAGGCAGCGGAAATGTAACAACCTAGAGGTCATGAGAAATTATAAGTAATATAACGAGAGCTTTTATCTAGAGAAAAGTTGTAGCTTAGACTATTTCATGAATGAAATAACAATAATTAGTCTATATGGACGCAAAGAATAATATTCCTAAAATCTATTTTGTCTTGACGTATATTTGCCTTGTTGCTTACAGAATTCGTTATACTGGTTCCACACTCTTTCTCTGTTGCGGCTTTGAGTTTTCAATTAGTATGTCTATTTCAGCGATAGATCTTTCTCCAAAACTTCCGCCAGCGTGCGTGCGAGAGAGATCTGGTAGGCTAGTGGTGAACCTAGGTGTAGTTGCTGTGTACCACCCTGGTAAGGGTTTAACACAGGAATGAGGCGATGGTTGAGGTTATATTTTTGAGGTTTCGAGTGTTGGTGTTTAGGAGGTAGCGCTAGATAGTCTCCTCGAGCGGTTGCATTTTTCAGGAGCAGCGTCCTTTCCTCTTATTGGCTGGTGTTTGATTTTGAAAATTGTTATATGTTGGTTAAATTTGATAGACCACTCCCAATGGGAGGAGGGGTAATTAGTTAGCTATTTCGCTGTTGGCTGTTTTGAAGTCGTTGTTACAAATGTAAGAAATTTTAATCAAACTCGTTAGAGCAAGTTTTGATAGAATCAAAATTTTCGAATTTTTTTACACACACAGAGGACATTTTTCTAAAAATTATTATTTTTTATTCAGAGGGTCTCAAAACATAGTATGTTTCCGATAAAATCCTCGGTATCTACATAGTTGTATTTTTTGTAGTGTTTAACGCCCGCTTTAACTACTAATGGCACCGCAGGCGGTGACACTGATGATACATGAATGATAATGGAGCACCGGTGGAATGCGATGGCGGGGGAAGCCGGAGTACCCGGAGAAAACCCGCCCCCAGCGCCGTTTTGTCCACCACAAATCTCGCATGCGGTCGCTTGGGATCGAACCCAGGCCGTCTAGATGAGAGTCGAGTGGTCTAACCATTCGGCCACGGTGCGGCCACATAGTTGTAGAAAAAGTAAAAAATTATATGACATAAATTGTATATTTCAACGAGAGTTACAGTAAGTTTTTGTCTCTTACGATTTACCAATTATACAAAATCATCCAGAATAAAAAGGCCTTCTGAGGCTTTTCCCAGAAAGATATATATTTTATTTGTCATCTAAATATCTTTAATAAATTTCATCTAAATTTTTTAATCAAAATTGTTAGATCCATTTTTTAGAAAATCACACACTTCCATTTTTTCACGTAAAGGGTAGTTTGGGATGGGGGAATTTCCTTTAAAATCTTCGAGTCGCATCCTTGGAAAATACTGAACTTAAATATCAAGTTAGGTATTTAATTGACTTCTCGTTTTTGAGTTATCGTGTCCATACACACATGGACACACACATGAACCTGTTTACTTTCTCTGCACGTACTATGTGCATAGTGTATAGAGAAGGTATTATAATGCACCCAAAAATTCGATACCGAGATTTCACCGGAAATACATGGTTTGAGATCCCCTGAATCCAAATTTTTTTTTTTAGAAACATATCCGTGTGTGTGTGTGTGTGTGTGTGTGTGTGTGTGTGTGTGTGTGTGTGTGTGTGTATGTCTGTGAGCAGCATAGCTCAAAAACGAAAATACCGTTAAATACCAAACTTTATTTAGGTTTGGTATTTTCCAAGGATGCAACACGAAGATTTTCAAGAAAATCACCTACTCTTTACATGGAACTTTTTTCAAAAATGTTGGTTTTCTCAAAAATAGCTCCTACGATTTTGATTAAAATGTCATATATTAAAGATATTAATTTGACAAATAAAATGTATATCTTGAATTTTCTGGGAATAACCTCTGAAGACTGCTTTATTCAGGATGAATTTTACGGACTTTTGCATAAATGCTAAACCGTAAGAGATGGACAAAAACTTACCACACAGAAAATTTAGAGCACATTAAAACACACAATTTGTGCGATATACATTTTTTTTGTGGAGTTGATCGTTTTTAAGATATTCCTTGTTTTTAGTTTCAGCTTTGAAAAACGTATACCTTTCTCATACAGGAATTTGTCAACTCCTGTTCATACAAATAAAAGAACTTTAGTCACATAGCAACCAGCTTTTGACTGTCACTTTAACCTATGGTACTCCCTTATTTTGCTTCTATTTATAAGGAAGCAAGGTATTTCTGCAAATTTTTTCTCAATTAGCATGAAGTAAATAGAAGCGTAAGCTTTTTAACAGTAATTTGTTGCAAGGATGTAGAGAAAGTCATGTGAATGGAACACATCAGATTTTTCTATTTTTTTTTTCAGGAGATCCTTAAACTTATTTGAAATCTCGGTATTGAAATTTTGAATAGAATGCAATACCTTATTTACAAATGTATTATGCACGAAGTATAGAAAGTAAAAGCGAAAAGTCGGAGATGCCAAACTTGGTATTTGAGTTCCATCGTTGAGTTCTAACCCGCTTTCGCACCATCCCATCTATCATTTTAACCGCAAATCTCTACAAGTTGACGATGGATTTCTTTGCGTTTAAAACCCTTATTACGGAATGCACTTCGCGTTCGGCGGAATCAGAAATTGTCTTAAACTATTTGAACGATCACTAACAACTGCAAACATAATACGATCCTGCTGCAATGGTGTCAATGGACAGACAATGAAGAGGAGAAACGAGTGCGCATGCGTGGAACTGCACACTAGCGTTGCGATGGCGGTAGAACGAAATGCTATTACTTTACGGACACACCTCGTACATCCCAAAATTCCCCTACCGACTAGGGAAAACCGCGAAATCAACCCGAAGTCAGCGTGGCCGGTCCGACGGGAATAGAAACCGGCACTTCTGGATTTTCTTCATGTAAATTAAGTACTCAAGGCTCGTTTACCACTTAAATAGCAAACAAACATCCATACACTAGCTCGTTGAAAAGGAATATGCGGCATATACAATCCACTAGTGCAGACAAAGGAAGACAATGCACAACATTACTGCATTCATCTCGCACACGTCGAGGAGAAAAGATGACACTAACGAACTGTTATTAGTTTGTTACTTCTTTGTCTCGGTTATTGTTGGTTGTTGACTGAACAGACGTGTTTCGTAAATCATACAAAGACAATTACGAATTGAACAAGAAGTCATCCGGTTCTGGAGCATTTTATTGTAATTTTCATCATACTTCTAACTTTCATTAACTTCCTGCAAAATATTAACGCTTTGCAACATTTAAATTATTCTAGACGCTTTCGTTTCCGGAGAAAATATGATCAGGTAGATCAGAAAGACAAACTAATCCAGAGAAGAATTATATTTTAACGTATAAATAGAGCAAAGAAATATCGTTTGTGTGCTGAAATTTTGAATATTGTGCTTTTCATGAGTTTTATAATTTTTTGAACATTTCAAAACTTGTATATGTGGTATTTTTTAAAAGAAACCTAATTTCATTTAATACAAAATATTTTTTGTAATACCTGGAAATCTGAGAATATAATTTGAATTGTCAGAGAAATACATTTCGGAAGGATAATCAAACAATTTAGCAATAATATCTACTATTTGTGGTGTTACGAATTTAATTTAATGACTATTTCATTCATGACTCATGATCGTAGGAAGTAGCCAATCCAGTATTGGCGCGTAAAATTCCAACCAATCGGAACATATTATCTCTGCATTTTAATCGTTTTTTATCACATCCATGTGCAATTATTCTTCTATGTACACTGATATTATTATTATTATTATTATTATTATTATTATTATTATTATTATTATTATTATGAGAAGAATATTAATTCAGAGAAAAAACAAATGTACGGGCGCGATAAATTTAGAAGTTCCAAAACGTTTTGGGGAAAGGTCTATTGCTGAAATAGACATATTAATTGAAAACTCAAGGCCGCACAGTACTAAAAACAACAGAGTATGTGGAAGCAGTTCAACGAATTCTGTAAGCAACGACGCCATGATTTATGATATGGACGTCAAGTTGCAGTGATTTTGTTGCAAATATACGTCAAGACAAATGAGATTTTAGAAATATTATTCTTCGTGTCCATATAGGATAATCATTGTTACTTTATTAACGACATAGTCTTAAAAAATACAACTCGAGCTACAACTTTTCTCTAGAATGCATTGGCAACAAGTTGCCCTTCAATTTATGGATTAAAGTTGGAGCTCTCGTTATATTACTTATGATAAGTCATTTGAATAAAGTCCTGAACCCAGGGATATCTGCAAAATCGATATTTCCATGACATTGTTATATTTAATGTGGAGAATACCCATAATAACACGTTTGCAACACTTATTCACTATTATTCTTCTTTATAATGTGTTTATAATCATTCCTTTTTCACTTTTATCTTTTCCGCGTCATCTTGCTCCACAAACATAACCACCCTGAGAGGTCCCACACATTGATTCTTTTATCTTTGTAAATAAAATAAATGGCGTGATATTTATGGACGCTCTTTAACTGCTGTGGTTCTCAGCGTCCCATTCTATACTGGGCGTGAAAGGGTAACCATTACACCACGGAGGGCGACTTTTGGTCTTTGTCGCTTCGCATGTTGCCAACATTCACAATTTGAACATATAGCCCAACCGAGGGTCAGGGATTTAAGCCACAAAGTGTGTCCGAGGGATTGAGGGCCTTAAGCCGCAAAGCGTAGCCGATGAATGTTTTAGAAGGAGAATAGTGTAGCAACGACAGGACGTAGCTGAGGAATCTGTGAAGCTAAACATGAACCATGGCGTAGTCGTAGATTGTATGAAGCACAAACCCACGTACATTATCTTATGTGTTCCATTCTCCGCATCTCTGTAGCAAGTTATTGTTAAAAAGCTTCATGCTAATCGAGAAAAAATTAGAAGAAATTGTCTTAACACTTGCATCCACAATAGAAGATAAATAAGGGAATATCTTAGGCTAAAGTGAAAAGCTGGTTGCTATGTGATTGCAGTTCCTTTGTTTCAATGAACAGGAGTTGACAAATTCCCATATGAGAAAAGTAAGTATTTTAAAGCTGAGACCAATAACAAGTAATATCTCAAAAACGATCAACTCCACGAAAAAAATGTATATAATATAAATTCTGTGTTTTAACAAGTCCAACATTTTCCATTAAGTAAGTTTTTGTCTATCTTTTATTTATGGTTTACCAGCTATGCAAAATTCCGTAAAATTCATCCAGAATAAAAATGTCTTCAGAGGCTATTCCCAGAGAATTGAAGATATATATTTTATCTTTCAGGTAAATAGCTTTAATATACGATATTTTAATCAAAATCGTTAGGGCCATTTTCGAGAAAATCAAAATATTCTATATTCGTTCCATGTAAAAGGTAGTTTGGAGTGAGGGGATTTTTCTCAAAATCTTCGTGTCACATCCCTGGAATATACTAAACTTAAATACCAAGTTTTATATTTTACCGACATTTCGTTTTTGAGTTATCGTATTCACAGACATTCGACATACACATATACTCGGGCCTTTTCCCAATTTTTTTGGATACATGGGATCTTAAAACGTGTATTTCCGGTGAAATTTCGTATAGCATTTTTAGGTGGAATGCAACACCTTCTCTATTATACTATGTATACGTAGTACCGTAGAGAAAGTAAAAATTGCGGATTTGTGTTTTAGCGACATTTCCATATGTTGGTAATATTTATTTTCTGCTATATTTGGTGCTCATAGAGACGAATTGATACCGACCAACCGAGGCTACTGGCTGGCTGAGGTTCAGCCAGAGTGTTTTTGCTGCGTACCCACCCTCAACAGGGTTTTATCGCAGGGTTTTTATTTCGGGATGGGGTATTAAGGGTGGCTTTGGTGAGGGAAAAAAGGAGGTAGCATGTTGCTCCCCAACGAACGTCATTTGGATGCAGCGACCCTTCTGCACCTCTGGTGTATGGAATTTCAAAATTATGTGTTAAAAACATATTATAATAATTTTGCAGGTTTGAGACTTTGAAGCTAGTCACCTCTTGGTGAGATAGTAATGGAGCTCAGCTTTTGTGCGGCTGTTGGAGTTGCTCCAGTGTTACCTGATATGCCCGCAAGCCATGCGGGGAACCCGGTGACGCCTGAAGCGGCGTGTTCTGGGATCGTAATCACCAAGAGACCTGACCAGGACGCTCTGATGATGGTTTAACTTTTCGTAAAATTTTTGGCCCGGCGTCTAATTTCGTCCTCCACATATGGCAGCGAGGAAGCCTCATGCAGCAGCCTCACGGGAAATGCACGGCCTACAGAATAGATGGACCGGAATCCTCTGTTCTGTGCCCGTTGGAGCAGGAGCAGCCAACTGTCTGCGGCCATGCCCCAGACCTCATAGGCATATAGCATGAGGGGGATTATCAGCGCCCGGAAAAGGTGTATCTTAAGGCAAACCGGCATCCCGGACTTCAGCATGGGGCACAGGGAGGCGATAGCCCCCCTGCGCCTTGGCTGAGACGCCTCGGATGTGTTAGACCCATGTTCAGGACGAATTGATAATAGTGTTACTTTGCCGTATATAAGTGAGCTGACAAGGAAAGGCGAATGGGACCGGGGGCACTATGACTTCGCCGGAGCAACATCTACTTTATATATTCCTTACACCTTCAGGATTACAATGGATATGATAATCACCAGAGTCCGCAAGTATTTTGCAATTAAACAAGTATCACGGGGTTCGGGAGTTAACCAATCATTTTGTTAATGTTTAACACTCGATCTTGCTTCATACTCTTTGATGGATACATGCAATGAAATAATAACTGGAAAACGTCCCAGGCATAGGTTTAGGGCACCTCCCCGACATTTGGCAGTTATGCCAAAGCTATGAGGACCGAGGAAAACCTGGATAAAACTTAAATCAGCGAGTCTGGTTCTGGAGGGGGTCGAAACGTGGATCTCCCAAATACAAGCTTCACACGTTACAGCTGATTCACCCCGCTGGATGACTATAATTATGAGATTGACAAATTACACAAAACTATTTTCTTGACTAAAGTAATGCAACTTTTAAAATAATGTAGTTGAATATTTATAGTTTTATAAACTTTCTTGTAGGTTGTAAAGCAAATACAATAAATATTGAATATTGCATATCAAGAACAATGCCGCTATTTTTGTACATATTAATAGTATATTGTATACTAAGAATTGTAAGTTACACTTATCAGGTCGAGAATGTATATTGGGAATACGAGACCTGATAAGTAACTTACAGTTCGTGATTAGCCGGTTACTATTTGAAATACTTAAAACAAAATATTAAAATAATAATAATAATAATAAATCAAAATTTCTTTTCAATATTTTATTGAACGTTGAAAAAAAATCTGATGTGTTCCATTCACATGACTTTCTCTACATCTCTGCAACAAATTATGTAAAAAGCTTATGCTTCTATTTACCTCATGCTAATTGAGAAAAAGTACCAGAAATACTCTAGCGAAATAAGGGAGTACCATAGGTTAAAGTGATAGTCAAAAGCTGGTTGCTATGTGACTGAAATTTCTTTGTTTGTATGGACAGGAGTTGACAAATTCCTGTATGAAAAAAGTGTAAGTTTTTTAAAGATGAGACCAATAACAAGGAATATCTAAAAAAAAAAAAAACGACAAATTCCACGGAAAAAGTGTATATGACATAAATTGTGTGTTTTATCGTGATCTACATTTTTTGTGTAGTAAGTTTTTGTCTCTTACGGTTTACCAGTTATGCAAAATTCAATAAAAATCATCCAGAATAAAGAGGTCTTTAGAGGCTGTTCCCAGAAAATTGAAGATATACATTTTATTTGGCATGTAAATATCCTAAATATAAGCCATTTTTGAGAAAATCAAAATTTTCGATTTTTTTCATGTAAAGGGTAGTTTGAGGTGTTTTTTTTTTAAATCTTCGTATCGCATCCTTTGGAAGATAGCAAACTTAAATACCAAGTTTGGTATTAACGGTCTTTTCGTTTTTGAGCTATGCTGTCCACAAACACACACACACACACACGATTACACACGGACCTTTTCCCAAAAATGCTTTTTTGGATTCAGGAGACCCAAAACCTGGTGAAATCTCGTTATCGAATTTTTGTGTGGAGTACAATACCTTCTCTAAACACGATGTACATAATACTTGTGGAGAAAGTAAAAATGAATTCTTGATGTGAACAAATGAAAGGCTACATCTAAAGTATATGGACAAAGCCTTCTTATACCATGTCTTGTGTTACGTCATTTCCTAATTGTACTGTAAGTATTAATGACCTCTCAAACTCTTACTGTAAGTACTTACAGTGCTTTTTGGTATGGTAATTAATAAATGAATTGTAAATTTAGCTTACATTAACATATACCTACCTATGTGTTCAGAATAATTATCTTACATATCAAGTTACATAACAATATTCTCTCCACTAGTTACATACAAACCAGCCCGGCCTCTGGTTTTATTAGCCCCCTTGAAGAAATACGAAAAACGTGTTTTTCAGATTCCTCTAGAGCTTTACATATTTCCTCTCATTTCTTCCAGCATGAGAGTTCACATCACAGAAATTAATTCCGAGATGGCAAAAGCTTCTAAGGTTTGTGAGATGCAGTTTCTTTTGAACTGCATAGAGCGTAATAGCAGAGATTAGAATTATTTTCCAAGGTAAACTGTGAAACAAAACTAGGTTAAAAGAGAAGTATTCACATAGTCGGGAACTATAATTCTGATAAGGCTCTTATCTTTAGGGTCTTGCGTATATTGTGTGATAACGGGAGTGCAGTAGTTTGCGAAATCTTGCCTTAAATAATATGAAGAAAGCTGTTGGGAGAAGCTTTGGTTACGAGTGGTATAAAATAAATACCACATCATTGTACCACCACCACTACTAATAATTATAATGCTATTACTATAGTATTACTATTGCTACTTCTACAACAATATATTATTAGGTTAATTGGTTTTTACATAAGCCGTGTGTAGCACAGGAGTTGGATAGGTAGAGTCAGACTGAAAAATTCAATGCCATAGCCGGGATTTGAACCATGTATCTCCCAATCTCTAGCCGGTTGCTCTGCCACTGGCATTCAATGCCATAGCCAATCCCGGCTACCTATCTTACACACGGCTTGTGTGAAAAAAAAAAAAAAAAAAAAAATTAATCCAATACCAATTGACCGTAATAGTTGTCTTTAATATGAATCCTGGAACTAAGTACTCACAACATTGTAAGTCACCATTGGAGTTGTCATCTCGAAATAATTTGACATCACCTTGTGGTTTACCGGGAAATATGCGAGTAGTTGAGAAATTCAATGCCATGCCAGCATGTTGACATGGTAGTTCAGTGGCAGAGCAACCGGCTAGATCTGTGGTTCAAATTCCGGCTACGGCGATGAATTTTTGTCTGACTTTACCTCTCCACTCCCTATAAACACCGCCACTATTGTCCCGCTGCTGACACCACAGCAACTTGTGGTGGTAAAGGAAATCCTTTCTTCACGCGCTCAGTGTTTGTTTCGCCAGAACTTCCAAGCAGCGACGGTCATCATCACTGTGCAGCTTTTTTACTTTCTCTAGCCCACTTGTACAATGTAAATAGTGAATAGAGAAGATATTGCATTTTGTTAGTGTTTTTAACTATTTGTGGCACCGCAGGCGATGATACTGGTGACACATGAAGATGGAGCACCGGTGAAATGCGATGGCGGGGGAAACCGGAGAACCAGGAGAAAACCCGCCTCTGTGCCTCTTTGTCTACCACAAAGCTCACATGCGGTTGCTTGGGTTCGAACCCGGGCTGTCTAGGTGAGAGGCGAGTGGCCTAACCACTCGGCCACGGCGCGGCCATGTATTGTAATCCACCCAAAAATTCCATACCGAGATTTGACCGGAAATACATATTTTGTGGTTCCCCTGAGTCCGAAAAAATAATTTTTAGGAAAAGGTTCCTGTGTGTCTATGGGCAGCATACTCAGAAACGAAAAGACCGTTAAATACCAAACTTGGTATTTAAGTTTGATATCTACCAGGGAGGCGACACAAACGTTTTGAGAAAAATCCTCGCACCCCAAACTAACATTTCATAGGAAAAAAAATCGAAAATTTTTTCTCAAAAATGACTCTAACGATTATGATTAAAATACCGCTTGTTAAAGACATTTACATGATAAACAAAATGTATATCTGGATTTTTCTGGGAATAGCTTCTGAAGACATCTAGATGAAATTTGCGGACATTTTTATAACTACTAAACTGTAAGTGATAGATAAGAACTTACTATACAAAACTGGTAGAGCACGTTAAAACACACAATTTATGTTATCAACATTTTTTTCGTGGAGTTTACCGCTTTTGAGATACTCTGTTATTGGTTTCAATATTGAAAAACGTTTCTCATTTCCTAGGAATGCAAGCAAACGGATTTTAACCACATGGCAGCCAGCTTTTAAAAGATTTAACTATCACTTTAGCGTATTATATTCCCTTATTTCCCTTCTAATTACAAGGAAACAAGTAGAAATACAATTTAGGTTACTTTTTTCTCGATTAGTATGAAAGAAATGGAAGAATAAGCTTTTTAACAATGATTTGTTGCAGATATGTAGAGAAAGTCATGTGAATGGAACACATCAGATTTTTTTAATTGCTTAACGTCCTTTAACCTGGTTGGTCATATCGGACGATGAATGTCGTTGGTGAAATGATGCTCAAATGATCTCGGGGTCGATGGAGCTTAAAGTTACTCTACATTCGCCTTCTCAGGATAAAGGAAAACCCCGAAAGAAACCTTATTCGGGTAACTCGTCCTAAGCGAGATTCGAACTCGCGACCTTTTGAATGTGCAGTTGTTGCGAACTAATCTGAGCGCCACTTTGCAAAACCAGTCAAGGTAGAAATTGCATCTGCAAGCGGCGGATCTAACCCTGTAGTGTACTACCGATATTTGGATGAAATAGATGCAAGGAGGCGAAACAGAAGCCGGAAACGGGAGAATTCCTAGAGTATTTCGAAAATAACCGACAATAACAAACATCCTCACATCCAACAGATGGCAAATTTGATGGGTGGGTTATACGGAGAAGGTTTTTTATTTTCTCTACACACACTATGTACATAGTGTATAGAGAAGGTATTTTAATACACCCAGAAATTCGATACCGAGATTTCAGCAGAAATACATGTTTTGGGTCCCCCTGAATCCAAAAGAAAACGCTTTTTAGAAAAAGGTCTGTGGGTATGTGTGTCTGTGGATAGTAAAGCTCATAAACGAAAATACCGTTAAATACTAAACTTGGTATTTACGTTCAGTATCTTCCAAGGATGCGACACGAAGATTTTGAAGATAATGGCCCCATCATAAACTAACTTTTACAAGGAAAAAAGTTCGAAAAATTTGATTTTCTCAAAAAAGCTCTAACAATTTTGATTAAAATACCGTATATTAAAGATATATACTTCCCAAATAAAATATGTATCTTCAAATTTCTGGGAATAGCCTCTGAAGACCTCTTTATTCTGTACACATTTTACCGAATTTTGCTTAACTGCTAAACCGTAAGAGATAGAAAAAAACAAAATGCACAAAAACTGTAGATCTCATTAAATCACACAATATATGTCCTTTACATTTTTGTTGTGGAGGAAACCGTTTCCGAAATGTTCCTTGTTATTGGTTTGAATTGCAAAGTACTTAATACTTTTCTCAGACAGGAAGTATCCGCTTTTCTTTTGTTTTATTCCTGGCCAAGCAAAGAGCCATTTTCAATGATAATCGCATAACGATAGCTTTTAAAACAGTTGACTCGCTTTAGCATAGCGCATATATTTGATTTCCTTCAAATCACAGGAAACTACATTCTGCTAATCCTTATCTCAATTAGCATGATGTAGAAAGAGGAATAATCTTAATAAGACGTTTGTAGAACAGCAAGAGAAAGGCATGTGAGTATAACACATCAGATTTTTTGGGGGTTTTCCGTATCCTGAGAAGAGCGAATGTCGAGTAACTTTAAGCTCCATGGAACTCGAGATCATTTGAGCATTTCACCACTTTCATTCATTATCCGATATGACCAACCAGATAAAGATGTTGACCTTGGGAGAGAAAAAATCTGATGTACTCCAGTCACATGATCTCTCTACATCTCTGTAAAAATTATTATCAATAAGCTTATAAGCTTATTCTTCTATTTAATGCTAAAACATTAGCCGCAACAGTCTTATTACTTAGTTCCTTTATAAGTAGAAGGGAAATAGCGGAATACACTAGGCTAAACCGACAGTCAAATGTTTTAAAATATGGTTGCTATGGGATTGAAATCCGTCTCTTTACGTGGCCAAGCGTTAAGTTCCCGTTAAGTATTTTAAAACTGAAAGCAAAAACAAGGAATATCTCGCCCGCCTGGGTAGTGGGGCTGTAGCGTGTCTGCCTCATATTTAAATGGTCGTGAGTTCGAATCTCGCTTAGGGTGAGTTACCCGGGTAAGGTTTTTTTTCGGGGTTTTCCTTTATCCTGAGAAGACCAATGTTGAGTAACTTTGACTCCATGTACCTCGAGATCATTTGAGCATTATTTCACCAATTTCATTCATCGTCCGATATGACCAACCAGATTAAAGGACGTTAAGCTAAAAAAAAGGAATATCTGTAAAACGTCAAACTCCACGAAAAAAAGTATATAGCATAAATTGTGTGTTTTATTGTCATCTGCATTTTTTGTTTAGTAGGTTTTTGTCTATCTCTTATTGTTTACCAATTATGCAAAATTCAATTAAAATGATCCAGAATAAAGAGATCTTTAGAGGCTATTCCCAGAAAATTCAAGGTATACATTTTATTTGGCATGTAAATAAGACATTTTGATCAAAATCATTGCAGCCATTTTTGAGAAAATCAAAATTTCGAAATGTTTTCCATGTAAAGGGTAGTTGGTGATGGAAGAATTTTCTTGGAAATCTTCGTGTCGCATCCTTGGAGGACACTAAACTTAAATACCAAATTCGGTATTTAATGCTTTTTCGATTTTGAGCTATACTATCCAGACGCACGTGGACCTTTTTCTGCAAATGCTGTTTTTGGATTCAGGGGGACCCACCCAAAACATATTTCAGGTGAAATCTGGTATTGAATTTTTGGGTGCAATACAATACCTTCTCTATACACTATGTACATATTACGTGTAGAGAAAGTAATAATAACAAACATGATTTGTAGATACGAGAGTATATGGCTCATGAAAACTGTAGTTTAGCCGAGTCATTCCCAACCAACATCTTTGGCAACCGATGCCAAGAAAGTACTGCTTTCCGGGAAGCGAAAGCGCGTCGGTTTAGAATTGCACGCGTATTTCTGAGTAAGGCGTGTGATGTTAATGCAAGTCATTTAAACACGCAGTCACTTTTAGCAAATCATTACAACGCAATTTTAAAAAAGCTGGTGTGTTCCATTCACATGACTTTCTCAACATCTCTAAAACAAATTATTGTTAAATAGTTTATTCTTCCATTTCTTTCATGCTAATTGAGAAAAAAATTAGAAGAGTTTGTATTTTTACTTGCTTCCTTCCAATTAGAAGGGAAATAAGGGAATACGCAAGACTAAAGTGATAGTCAAAACTTTTAAAACTTGGTTGCCATATGATTGAAGTGCCTTTGTATGGCCAGGAAAAGTTTACGTATTTTAAAGTTGAAACCGTTAACAAGTAATATCTCAAAAACGACCTACTGCACGAAAAAATATTTATAACATAAATTGTGTATTTTAACGAGCTCTACAAGTTTTGTATAGCAAGTGTTTTTCTATCTACCTGTTATGCAAAATTCCGCAAAATTCATCTAGAATAAAGATGTCTTCAGAGGCTATTCCCAGAAAATTCAAGATATACATTTTATTTGTCAGGTAAATATCTTAGATATAAAGGCATTTCAATCAAAATCGTTTAGTCATTTTTCAAAAAATTAAAATTTTCGAAAAAGTTTCCATGTTTGTGGTGGGGGGATTTTCTTAAAAAAAGTCGTGTCGCATCCTTGGAAGATACCAAACATAGCTATGCTGTCCCAGACACACACGCACATGGACTTTTTTCTAAAATTGTTTTTTTCTGGATTCAGGGGGACCCAAAACGTGTACTTTCGGTGAATTCTCTTTATTGAATTTTTAGGTGCAATACAATACCTGGTGTATACGCTCTGTAGAGAAAGTAAAACTATCAAAACAAATTGTACTAGATTTCTTTTGCAGTAGTCAAGCGATTCTTATGCTGGGTTTAATATAAAGAGATCCCAATTTGTGTATCAGGTGCAGGGGACATTTTCTTTGGCTTCAATTATGGCACTTCTTCCTAGGGTATGAAAGAATGATGAATACTGCCTTCGTGGTCAGCGAGCTGACTTCTAATCCGGTGGTCCCGGGTTCTATTCCCGGCTGGGGCGGGGAATTTTTCTTTAACCAGGATTAATCTCTTTCCATTCACATGACTTTCTCAAACTCTTCTTCTATCAACAAACTTCTTCAGACGATTATTCTTCTATCTACTTCTTTATGCTCATGACGGTAAACATTTGCAGAAATGTTCTTATTACTTGCTTCCTTATAAATAGAAGGGGACTAAGGAAATACTCCAGGCTGAGGCGATTATCACGTTTTTCAAAGCTTTCGTCTTGCGTTTGACACTGAAATTCAGTTCTATTTGCATGGTCAGGAGTAAAACAACTAAACTGATTACGAATTGGTATACGAGAAAAATATATTTTCTCATACGTGATTGTGTCATCTCCTGGCCAGGCAAAGAAACGGATTTCAATCGTATAGCAACCACATTTTGACTGTCGGTTTAGCCTAGTGTATTCCCTTATTCCCCTCCTACTTATAAGGAACTAAGTAATAAGATCGTTTCTGTTAACGTTTATCTCGATTAGCAGGAAGTGGATAGAAGAATAAGTTTATTAACAATATTTTTACAGAGATGTAGAGAAAGTCATGTGAATGCAATACATCCGAGTTTTACTTTCTCTGTACGTACTATGTACATAGTATATAGAGAAGGTATTGTATTGCACCCAAAATTTTGATACCGAGATTTCACCGGAAATATGTTTTGAGGCCACCTGAATTCAAATAAAGCACCTTTAGAAAAATGTCCGTGTGTGTGTGTGTGTGTGTGTGTGTGTGTGTGTGTGTGTGTGTGTGTGTGTGTCTTTGGGCAGCATAGCTCAAAAATGAAAATACCATTAAAAACCAAACTTGGTATTTAAGTTTGGTGTCTTCCAAGGATGCGACACAAAGATTCACAAGAAAATCCCCCCGCCTCAAACTACCCTTTACGTGGAAAAAATTTCCAAAATTTTGATTTTCTTAAAAATGGCTCTAACAATTTTGATTAAAATATCGTATATTAAAGACATTTACCCCACAAATAAAATGTATATCTTTAATTTTCTGGAAATAGCCTCTGAAGACTACTTTATTCTGGATGAATTTTACGGATTTTTGCATAACTGCTAAACCGTACGAGATGGACAAAAACTTACCATATAGAAAATGTAGAGCACATTAAAATACGCAATTTATGTTATGTACAGTTTTTTCGTGGAATTGGTCGTTTTTAAGATATTGCTTGTTTTTGTTTCAGCTTTGAAAAACATACTTTTCTCATACAGGAATTTGTCATCTCCTGTTCATACAAAGGAACTTCAGTTACATAGCAACCACCTTTTGACTATCACCTTAACCTAAGGTACTCCCTTATTTCGCTTCTACTTACAAAGACGCAAGTAATGAACTATTTCTGCTAATGTTTTCTCAATTAGAATGAATTAAATAGAAGCTGAAGCTTTTTAACAATAATTTGTTGCAGAAATGTAGAGAAAGTCATGTGAATGGAACACATCAGATTTTTTTGTGTAATTCTACGGTTTACCAGTTGCAAAAGTCATTTAGAATGAAGGGGACTTAATAGCTATTCCCAGAAAATTCAAAATATACAGTTTGTCATAGAAATATCTTTAATATGCGGCATTTAAACTAAAATTGTTGTTGCCATTTTAGAGAAAATAACATTTTCATTTTTTTTTCTGTGTAAAGAGCACTTTTAGGTTTGGGGGATTTTCCTGAAAATCATCGTGTCGCATCCTTGAAGATACCGAACTTAAATATGAAGTTTAGTATTTAAACTACTTTTCGTTTTTGTTTGTTTTGTTTTTTATTTGTTTTTGCTATCGTTTTCACACACACATGCGCGCGTTTTTCTAAAAATCTGATGTGTTCCATTCACACGATTTTCTCTACATCTTTGTAACAAATTATTGTTAAAATTGTTATTCTTCCATTTCTTTTGTGTTAACCGAGAAAAAAATTAGGAGAAATGGTATTTTTACTTGCTAATCAGAAGGGAAATAAGGGAATATACTAGGCTAAAGTGATAAACAAATCTTTTAAAAGCTGTTTGTCGGAGTTTTCCCTTATCCTGAGAAGCGAATGTCGAGTAACTTTAAACTCGATGGAACTGGAGATCATTTGAGCTTAACTTCACTACTTTCATTCATCACCCGAAATGACCAACCAGGTGAAAGGATATTGACCTAGGAGGAAACGAAATTTTACGTGCTCCATTCGCATGACTTTCCCTACATCTCTGTAAAATTATTATTTTAAGCTATTTAATGCTAAAACATTAGCAGCAAACAGTCTTATTACTTAGTTCCTTTATAAGTAGAAGGGAAATAGGGGAATACAGTAGGCTAAAGCGACAGTCAAGTGTTTTAAAATGTGGTTGCTATGGGATTGAAATCCGTTTCTTTACGTGGCCAAGCGTTGATAAGTTGCCGTTATTTTAAAACTAAAAGCAATAACAAGGGATATCTCCAAATCGGCCAACTCCACGAAAAAAATGTATATGACATAAATAGTGTGTGTTCTTGTGATCTACATTTTTTGTGTAGTAAGTTTTTGTCTATTACTGTTTACCATTTATGCAAAATTCAATAAAAATGATCCAGAATAAATGGGTCTTTAGAGGCTATTTCCAGAAAATTCAAGATATACATTTTATTTGGCATGTAAATAAGAAATTTTAATCAAAATCGTTGGAGCCATTTTTGAGAAAACAAAAATTTTCGAAATGTGTTCCATGTAAAGGGTAGTTGGTGATGGAAGAATTTTCTCGGGAATCTTCGTGTCGCATCCTTGGAGGACTCTAAACTTAAATACCAAATTTGGTATTCAATGATTTTTTAGTTTTTGAGCTATGCTGTCCACAGACACACACACGGAGCTTTTTCTACAAATGCTGTTTTTTGGATACAGGGGGACCCAAAACATATATTTCAGGTGAAATCTGGTATTGAATTTTTGGGTGCATTACAATACCTTCTCTATACACTAGGTGCATTTACGTGTAGAGAAAGTAATAATAACAAACATGATTTGTAGATACGAGGTGTGTATGTCTCATGAAAGCTGTAGTTTAGCCGAGTCATTCCCAACCAACATCTTTGCCAACCGATGCCAAGAAAATACTGCTTTCCGGGAAGCGAAACCGCTTCGGTTTAGAATTGCACGCGTATTTCTAAGTAAGGCTTGTGATAATACTGCAAGTCATTTAAACACGCAGTCACTTTTGGCAAATCATTACAACACAATTTTAAAAAATCTTATGTGTTCCATTCACATGACTTTCTCTACATCTCTACAACATATTATTGTTAAAAAGTTTATTCTTCTATTTCTTTTATGTTAATCGAGAAAAAAATTAGAAGAGTTTGTATTTTTACTGACTTCCTTGCAATTATAAGGGAATACACAAGGCTAAAGTGATAGTCAAATATTTTAAAAGTCGGTTATTATGTGACTGTAGCTCCTTTGTTTGTATGGCCAGGAGTCGAGAAATTCCTGTATGGGAAAAGTAAGTTTTTTAAAGCTGAAACCGTTAACAAGGAATTCCTTATAAACTGTCTACACCACGAAAAAAATGTTTATAACATAAATTGTGTGTTTTAACGAACTATACAAGTTTTGTACAGCAGGTGTTTGTCTATCTTTTATGACTTACCAGTTATGCAAAACTCCGCAAACTTCATCTAGAATAAAGATGTCTTCAGAAGCTATTCTCAGAAAACTCAAGATATTTTGTTTGTCAGGTAAATATTTTTAATATGCGATACTTTAATCAAAATTCTTAGAGCAATTTTTGAGAAAATAAAATTTTTCGAAAAATCTATCATGTAAAGTGTAGTTTGTGGAGGGGGGCGGGGGTTCTTGAAAATTTTTGTGTTGCATCCTTGAAAGTTACCAAACTTAAATACCAATTTTCGAATTTAACGGTCTTTTCGTTTTTGAGCTATGCTGTCAGACATACACACGACCTTTTTTCTAAAAAGGTTTTCTTTGGATTCAGGGGTCTCAAAACATGTATTTTCGTTGAAATATCGGTATTCAATTTTTAGGTGGAATACAAAACCTCTATACATTACGTGCTTTATGCATACATGCTGAAGAAAATAATTGTATGCAAGATACTCTATTTATGAAAACTATTTTGATTTGTGCGGATTACATAGATGTGCTTAACCATTGCTTCAAACTGCAAAAGTAGAAATACTGTCTCGCGTTCCTGATGTGTGCGTGCGCAGGAAACAGCATGGAAGTAGTAACAAGATAAAGCTCAGCAGCAAAGTCAGCAACAAAAGAGGATAGGAAATACCGTAATTTGTCGCTCAAGTTGCTTCCACAGAATATGACGCTTCCTGAAGTAACTGCAGCAACATCTAATTCAGTTTTACACATGAAACCCGCTGCTCCACAAGCTGTGTTCGGGACGAGAGATCTAATACAAGAAAAATCTGATGTCTTCCATTCTCAGGACTTTCTCTTCATCTTAACAATTTATTGTTTGAAAGTTTATGCTTCTAAGTCATTCTAATCGAGATAAATTTTAGTAGAAATGGTTTCATTACAAAAACTTACTACACAAAACATGTAGATCTGGTTAACACACACAATCTATGCCTTATACATTTTATTTCGTGAAGTTGACCGTTTTTGAGATATTTCTTTATATTGGTTTCAGTTTTACAATACTTATTTTCTCATACAGGTACTTGTCAACTCCTGACCACGCAAATAATCGATTTCAATCCCATAGCAACCACATTTTAAAACATTTGTTAGTCAGTTTAGCCTAGTGTATTCGCTTATTTTCCTTCTACTTATAAGGAACTGAGTAATAAGACCGTTTCTGCTAATGTTTATCTTCATTAGAATAAAATAGAATAATAAGCTTATTAGCAATAATTTGTTACAGAGATGTAGAGAAAGTGATATAAGATTTTTTTATTCAGTGGTCCTAAAACATGTATTTCCGGTGAAATTTTGAAATAGAATTTTGGTGCATTACAGTACATTCTCTATACACTATTTATATAGTACGTGTAGAGAAAGTTAAAATCTAATGTCTTCCATTCACATCACTTTTCCTAAATCTCTGTAACAAATTATTGTTAGTAGGCTTAGTCTTCTATCTACTTCATGCTAATCGAGATAGCATTAGCAGAAATGGTCTTAAAACTTAGTTCCTTGTAAGTAGGAGTAAAATAAGGGAATACACTAGGCTAAGCCGACAGTCAAATGTTTTAAAACGTGGTTGCTATGGGATTGAAATCGATTATTTGCGTGGCCAGGAGTTTCCGTAGTCCGCCTGTGTGCGACATTGCAGATTCTAATTCAGTTTTACTTTCTCTACACGTACTATGTACATAGTGTATAGAGGAAGTATTGTATTCCACCCAAAAGTTCGATACCGAGATTTTGCCGGAAATACATGTTTTAGGATCCCCTGAATCCAAAAAAAAAAAAAAAAAATTTTAGAGAAAGGTCCATGTGTGTATGTGTGTGTGTGTCTGTGGTCAAATAACTCAAAAACGAAAAGACCGTTAAATACCAAATTTGCTATTTAGGTGCAGTATCTTCCAAGGATGCGACACAAAGATTTTCAACAAAATCCCTCCACTACAAACTACCCTTTACATGGAAAAATTTTCGAAAATTTTGATTTTCTTAAAAATGACTCTAACGATGTTGATTAAAATCACGTATATTAAAGCTATTTGGTTTACTAGTTATGCAAAATTCCACAAAATTCATCCAGAATAAACACGTCTTCAGAGGCTATTACCAGAAAATTCAAGATATACATTTTATTTTTGTAGTAAATATTTTAAATATAAGAGATTTGAATCAAAATCGTTAGAGTATGTTACATTCACATCATATTTACCTTCTCTGCATGTACTATGCACATAGTATATAGAGAAGGTATTGTATTGCACCCAAAATTTCGATACCGAGATTTTACCGGAAATACATGTTTTGGGACCCCCTGAACACAAAAAAAGGCATTTTTTTAGAAAAATGTCCGTGTGTGTGATTGAGCAGCATAGCTCAAAAACGAAAAGTCTGTTACATACCAAACTTGATTTTTAAGATCAGTATCTTCCAAGGATGTGACAAGAAGATTTTCAAGAAAATTCCCCACTCCAACTATCCTTTACATGGAAAAAAAAATCGAAAAGTTCTATTTTCTCAAAATGGGTCTAACATTTTTGATTAAAATGTCTTATATTTAAAATATTTTGATGGTAAATAAAATGTATATCTTGAAGTTTCTTGGAATAGTCTCTGAAGACCCTTTTATTCTGGATAAATTTTTCTGAATTTTACATAACTAGTAAACTAAGAAATTGACAAAACCTTACTATAGAAAAGATGTAGAACTCGTTAAAACACACAATTTATGTCTTATACATTTCTTTCGTGGAGTTCACCGTTTTCAATATATTCCTTGTTCTTGGATTCAGTTTTAGAATTTTTAAACTATTCTTATACAGGAACTTGTCAACTCCTGGCCACGCAAAGAAACGGGGATTTAATCCCATGGCAACCACATTTCAAAACATTTAACTGTTGCTTTAGCCTAGAGTATTCCCTTATTTCCCTTCCATTTACAAGGAGGCAAGTAATAAGACTCTTTCTGCTAACGTTTATCTCGATTAGCATGGACTAGATAGAAGAATACGCTTATTAACAATAAGTTGTTACACAGATGTAGAGAAAGTCTATCTACTTCCGTTATTCGAGATAAACATTGGCACATATCCTTTTGTTGTATATTTCCTGGTAGACAATCTGTTCATATTAAGCTTAAGCAATAGTCAACTATTTTAAAAGTCGTTATTGTTTTGATATGCCGTCCTCTTTGCTTGATCAGGAGAAAGACAAATGAACGTCTTCCCATCTGAGAAAGGAAGTACTGCAACATTGAAACCAATAACATGGAATATCTCAAAAATGGTCAACTTGACATAATAGATGCATTCGATATAAATTGTGTGTTTTATGATATTTATAATTTTTTGCAGTAAGTTTTTCTCTATATCTTGAGGTTTACCAGTTAATGTAAAAGTCATCCAGATGAAGACAGCTTCAGAGGCTGTTCCCAGAAAGCGGGTGAAATTTCGCATTTAGCGGTCAACGGATTTTTTAACTAATTTGTCACAACACTATTTTTCGGTTTCATTTAATACTTTAATTATATAATTAGAAATCAGATTTAGTGGGATGGGTCTGCAAATTAAACTGTCCATTTCTTATTTCAATCTTGAAATGTACACATTGCACAATAGCAAATGAAATATGACCTAAATACCCTCCTGCCCACTCCTGCTGTATATATTCTAAGAAACCATTATTTCCAACTACTGGTATGATGAACGTGTGATCTGCTCTTAATCATCTGAGAAAGTATGTTGCTATAATTCCGAATTGCCAAATGATGTTCTCTGAGAAACCGGCACCAGAGCGCATACACGAGACACATTTCCATCCGGTGCCAAAATTTTAGCTGTGGACACTGGAGGTATTCTATTATAGGATGAGCAAAAGCAATTAATAACAATAATAATAATAATAATAATAATAAATGACGATCACAACATTTATTTGTATGTTATCAGAACATTGAAATTTCACGTTTAATAAGATGGAAAATAACAATAATTTAGCGGATTTTAGCGAAATTTTAATCTCAGTTTAACAGAGAAAATATTTCTGTGTTGGCAACGTTGATGTGCCCTCTACAGTTCGACAATAATGGAATGCGACAGTTGTCTCTTACAGTGGACGGGTTCGAATCAAGTCAAAATGCAAACAAAGCCACGCATAGAAAAGTAGAAGCTCACAAAGTAGAAAATTAATATTCATTAGTGATAAAGACAAAGCAAGTTTAACCTGTTGTGGATCGTTTAATTTATTTCTGTTTGCGTACACTGTGTTGATGTTTTGATGCACTATATTCCAGACTTTTTTGACCGCTCTAAACCGGTGTTTTCTCCAGAACA
This sequence comes from Hymenopus coronatus, assembly GCA_030762935.1. NCBI lineage: Eukaryota > Metazoa > Arthropoda > Insecta > Mantodea > Hymenopodidae > Hymenopus > Hymenopus coronatus. The sequence goes on from CM060882.1 coordinate 166,882,632, forward strand.
TAATGGGCCTCAAACGGAACACTGTGAAATATCCATTAGCAAACAAAAGACTAGTCTGTACTAGGGGTGAGAGCCAACGTAGTAAAATCTCTGTTTTCTGGAGACTCTGCTTGCAAGTCGAGATTCGCGGTCTATTTAAGGGACCAGTAAGTGGAAGACTCGGCAACTGCGAGGGTTGGTATCTAACCCCAAACTACCTAAACACAAAGTCACGCCGAGGTTCATTCTGAAAAATCTGATGTGTTCCAGTCACACGACTTTCTCTACATCTCTACAACAAATTATTGTTAAAAAGCTTATTCTTCTATTTACTTCATGCTAATCGAGAAAAAATAGCAGAAATAGGCTTATTACTTGCTTCCATGTAAGTAGAAGGGAAATAAGGGAGTAGCATAGGTTAAAGTGATAGTCTAAAGCTGGCTGCTATGTGATTGAGGTTCCTTTGTTTGTATGGACAGGAGTTGACAAATTCCCGTTTGAGAAAGGTAATAAGTATTTTATAGCTGAAACCAATAACAAGGAATATCTAAATAACGATCAACTCCACGAAAATAAGGTATATAACATAAATTGTATGTTTTAACGAGCTCTACATTTTATGTTAAGTAATTTTTTTCTATCTCTTAAGGTTTTCCAGTTATACAAAATTCCGCAAAATTCATTCAGAATAAACATGACTTTAGATGCTATTCCCAGAAAATTCAAGATATACAATATATGGCATTTTAATCAAAATCGTTAGAGCCATTTTTTAGAAAGTCAAAATTTTCGAAATTTTTTCCTTGTAAAGGGTAGTTTGGGGTGGGGAGATTTTTCTCAAAATGTTCGTGTCGTTTGGTATTTTACGGACTTTTCGTTTTTGAATTGTGTTCAAAGACACATGGACCTTTTTCCAAAAATGCTTTTTTGGATTCAGGGGATCCTAAAACATGTATTTCCGTGAAATCTTGTATCAAATTTTTGGGTGGAATGCAATACATTCTCTATACACTATTGTACATAGTACATGTAGAGAAAGTAAAAATACTGTACACCAGCAACCTCCCGTAACAACTGCACTCATTTGTCAGACAGGTGGTAGAGTTAGTAACAAATGAATAACAATATTTTCTAACTAGTACTTATATCTTCTGTTCGCACAAATGTAGACTGTTTCTGAGAATACTTGCTTTTCTATTCAGTTAATGTTAATGCAATACATATCTGCATCGAACTGGTTTCTGTTTGACTGTTCCACTTACAGCACGCTATAGCGCTTTCAAACGCAAAATGGAAGGAACAAGCCATAACAAGCTTAATTTCAACTAGCAACTTTGTTTCTTGCTGCTAATTCTTTGTTGGTCATTACCTACCTCGGTTTATATCTTTGTGTGTTATCAAACAATCATAGCATTTAATTTCTTTTATAATTATGACATACGTTTACACTAAATAATATAACATGTAAATAATATAACAGAAAGTCATGTCGGAACTTGGATCAATATTAGTATTACAGCCTTCTCCAAAAGTTTCCCTTGTGTTACAGACATTCCAAGAAAACCATGAAAACAATCGTGTAACTGCCATTGATACATTGATAAAGACCTTCAAATCTTTATATACAACAAAGAACTCTCTATGAAACAAGTATATGTAAACTACTTCTGAGTAAATGAGAAATAAAAGAATGGCACGTAACATTCCAAAGCACATTAATGCAATCAGAAAATCTAAATGTCTGACGATGAATATTTCGAAAGTTTATTTGATGGAACTTTTTTGTAGAGGTGTATGTATATAGTAGGTAGAGGAGGTATTGTATTCCACCCAAAATGTCAATAACTAGATTTCACCGAAAATGCATGTTTTAAGGACTCCTGCGTAAAAAAAATGTTTTTAGAAAACCGTCTATGTGTTTGTCTCTCCCTCTATGTCTGTGTGTATGTAGTGTGGACATCTAACTCTAAAACGAAAAGTTGGTTAAATACCAAACTTGGTATTTAAGTTCACTATTTGTTAAGGATGTGATTACAGAAATCCCCCCACCCAAAACTGCCTTTTAAATGGAACATTTTTCGAAATGTTCTATTTTCTAAAAAATGGCTAATGATTTTTACTTTCTCTAGCCCCGTATGTACAATGTACATAGGGATAGAGAAGTATTGCATTCCACCCAAAAATTCGATGCCGAGATTTCACCGGAAATACATGTTTTAGGACCTCCTGTATCCATAAAAAGCATTTTCAGGTAAAGGTCCGCGCGCGCGCGCGCGCGCGTGTGTGTGTGTGTGTGTGTGTGAACACGATAACTCACAAACGAATAGTAGCTAAAACACCAAACCTGGTATTTAAGTTTAGTATCTTCCAGAGATGCGACACGAAGATTTTGAGAAAAATCCCACCACCCCGAACTACCCTTTACATGGAACTTTTTTTCGAAAATTTTGATTTTCTAAAAATGGCTCTAACGATTTTGATTAAAATATCGTATATTAAAAATATTTACCTGACAAATGAAATGTATATCTTGAATTTTCTGGGAATAGCTTCTGAAGACCTGTTTATTCTGGATGAATTTTGCTTAATTTGCCATAACTGGCAAACCGTAAGAAATAAACAAAAACTTACTATACAAAAAATGTAGGCTTTTTTAAAATACACAACTTATGTCATATACATTTTTCTCGTGGAGCGTACCGTTTTCGAGGTATTCATTGTTATTAGTTTCAGTTGTGAAGTACTTATACTTTTCTCAGACGGGAGTATCCGTTTTTCTTTTGTTCTACTCTCGGCCAAGAAAAGAAGCGATTTGTAATGACAATCGCGTAACGACACTTTTAAAACATTTGACTACTGGCTTAGCCTAGTGTATTCCCTTATTTTCTTCCTACTTATAAGGATCTAAGTAATAAGAACATTGTGCTAATGAGTACCACGATTAGCAAGGTGCAGAAAGAAGAATAATCTTATGTAAGAAGTTTGTAGAAGAGCTAGAGAAAGTCATGTGAGTGTAACACATCAGATTTTTACTTTCTCCATACGCACTATGTACATAGTGTATAGAGAAAGTATTGCACTCCACCCAAAAATTCGATACCGAGATTTCACCGGAAATATATGTTTTAGGGTCACCAATATCCAAAAAAAGCATTTTCACAAAAAGGTCCGTGTGTGTGTGTGTGTGTGTGTGTGAGTGCCCGTGTGTCTGTGAACACGATAACTCAAAAACGAAAAGTCGGTAAAACACCAAACTTGGTATTTAAGTTTAGTATCTTCCAGGGATGCGACACGAAGATTTTGAGAAAAATCCCCCCACCCCCAACTACCCTTTACATGGAACTTTTTTCGAAAATTTTGATTTTCTCAAAAATGGCTCTAACGATTTTGATTAAAATTTCGTATATTAAACATATTTACCTGACAAATAAAATGTATGTCTTGAATTTTCTGGGAATAGCCTCTGAAGAGTAGTTTTAATCTGGATGAATTTTACTAAATTTTGAATAACTGCTAAACCGTAAGAAATGGACAAAAACTTACTTCACAAAAAATGTAGAGCACATTAAAACACACAATTTATGTTATATACATTTCTTTTTCGTGGAGTTCGTCGTTTTTGTGACATTCCTTATTTTTGGTTTCTGCTATGAAAAACGTATACTTTTCTCATACAGGAACTTGTCAACTCCTATCCATATAAACAAAGGAACTTCATTGACATAGCAACCAGCTTTTGACTATCACTTTAACCTATGGTTGTCCCTTATTTCGCTCCTACTTACAAGGAAGCGAGTAATAAAACTATTTCTGCTATTTTTTTCTGATTAGCATAAAGTAAATAGAAGTATAAGCTTATTCAGAATTATTTGTTGTAGGGATATGGAGAAAGTCATGTGAATGGTACACATCAGATTTTTTATTAAAGTGCAATATGTTAAATATATTATCTGCCAGCTAAAATGTATATCTTGAACTTCCTGGGAATAGCATCTGAAGCTTATTTCATTCTGGATGACGTTTGCATACCTGGTAAGCCGTAAGTGATAAACTTACAACACAAAGTATCTGATGTGTTGCACACACATGGCTTTCTCTACCTATTCTGCAAACAAACTATTCTTACAAAAGAAGATTCTTCTATCTACATCATGATATACGATATAAATATTAACACGGTTGGTCTCACTACTTAGTTCCTTATAAACAGAAGGGAAATAAGGGAATATACCAGGTTAAAGCGATAGTCAAATCTTTTAAACGCCCATCGATATGTGAACAACTGAAGTTCGGTTCTCTTTGTTTCCAGAAAAACAAAAGAGTAATGAAACCATAGGAATATCGTTTGAGAAAATACGTAGTTCACAATTGAAACAAAAAACAAGGAATATTTCAGAAACGGTTAACTCTACAGTAAAAATGTATATGACATAAATTGTGCGTTTTGAAGAGATCTATATACAGGCTGTTTCAAAAATACGGGGCATAATTGCAGGTATGTATTTCCCACATGAAGACAATCAAAATAGTTCATTATACCATGTGTCCGGAAATGCTTCATTTCCGAGTTATGGCCTTCACAACGTTGGAATTCACTGGAACGCTTTTCTTTCCGCAGGTCTTTGCCGTCAAAGGAGACATTAGGAGGGCGCTCTGATAGTTCATTCTGAGGAAGGTTACATTCAGTGTTCTTTAGGCGTTAAGACTGTGCGACATGTATTCAAATCAAGAGCTGGCAGAGATACACTTCATGTACTGTAAGGCGGATGGCAATGCTGCGCTGACTCGTCGTTTGTACCAGGAGAGGTACCCACAGCGACAATGTCCAGATCGGAAGACATTTGTACGTCTCCATTCCCGTCTGTGCGAGTATGGAACATTCACCTCTCCTGGTTTGGGAAGGGGACGACCAAGATCTACAACTCCAGAAGTGCAGGAGGAGATTCCGGAGGCTGTGGACAGGACCCCTTCTATCAGCACACGACGGTTAGCGTTGCAAGTCAATGTTCCTCATACGACTGTCTGGAGACTGTTGAACGAGTATCAATTGTATCCTTATCATTTGCAACGTGTACAGGCCTTGTCACCAGCAGATTACCCTGCACGAGTTAGGTTCTGTCAGTGGTTCTTGCAGCAGTGTGGTGTAAATCCGAACTTTTCTGCCGTCGTATTATGTACAGATGAAGCACAGTTCACAAGAGATGGCATAACAAATTTCCACAATCAGCATGTATGGTCGCATGAAAACCCACGTGCAACTGTTGTATCTCATCACCAGGTGCGGTTCTCCCTCAACATGTGGGCCGGTATCATTGGTGATCGATTAGTTGGACTCCATGTACTTGTAAACAGACTTACGGGGCAGGCGTACACAAACTTCCTGGAAAACACCATACCTGACGTTTTCGAAGACACTCCACTGATCAACACATTCACTTCTTGCATGATGGCGCTCCTGCACACTTCAGTCTTACGGCTCGCCGGTCCTTGGATCGAAGGTTTCCTGATCGATGGATAGGTAGAGGTGGCCCAATTGCTTTGCCTCCACGCTCACCTGATCTGAACCTTCTCGATTTCTACTTGTGGGGCCATTTAAAATCATTGGTGTATTCGTCTCCGGTGCCGGATTTGGAATCCCTTCGGAATCGAATTGTGGCAAGTTGTGAGGACATACGCAATACTCCTGGAGTTTGAGATCGTGTTCGCAGGTCAATGAGACATCGATGTGAGGTCTGTATTCAAGCAGGAGGTGGACATTATGAACATCTTCTCTAATGACAACAACCTGCGGAAAGAAAAACGTTCCAGTGAATTTCAACGTTGTGAAGGCCATAACTCGGAAATGAAGCATTTCCGGACACATGATATAATGAACGAATTTGATTGTCTACATCTGGGAAATACATACCTGAAATTATGTCCCGTATTTTTGAAACATCCTGTATACGATATATATATATATATGTCTGCTAAGTTTTTGTGTACCTCTTACGGTTTACCAATTATGCAAAATTCAGCAAAATTCATCTAGAACGAACAGGTCTTCAGAAGCTATTTCTAGTAAATTCAGGATATACATTTGATTTGTGATGTAATTAGCTTTAATATACCGTATTTTAATCAAAATCGTTAGAGCCATTTTTGAGAAAATCAAGATTTTCGAGAAAAGTTCCATGTAAAGGGAAGTTTGGGGAGGGGGAGATTTTTCTCAAAATCTTCTTGTCGCATCTCTGTAAGATACTAAACTTAAATACCAAAATTGGTATAATACAGACGTTTTGTTTTTGAGTTATCGTGTTCACAGACTCACTCACACACACACACACACACACACACACACACACACACACACACACGGACATTTTTCTGAAAATGTTTTTTGGATACAGGGGACCTTAAAAAATATTTCCGGTGAAATCTCGATCTTGAATTTTGAGTGGAATACAATGCTTCCTCTACACACTATGTACATAGTACGTATAGAGAAAATAAAATATAGATCTCGTCAAAACACGCAATATATACATATATATCCCATATATATTTGTTGTGGAGCTATTTCCTAGATATTCCGTATTATTGGTTTTAGTTTTAAAATACTTATCCAACAGTCGTTACCCATATTTATTTTGTTTTACACCCGGCCATACAAAGAGAACTGAATTTCAATGTCAACTGAATAGCGACTGATTCAAAAATGTTAGATTATCGCTTAACCTAGTGTATTCCCCTAGTTCTCTTCTACCAATAAGGAACAAAGTAATAATTTAATTTCTGCTAAAGTTTATCCTGATTAGCATAAAGTAGATATAAGAATAATTTGTTATAACAAATGTGTTCGCAGAAAAGGTAGAGAAAGTCATATGAACGGAACGCATACGGTTTTTACTTTCTCTACCCCGTATATACAATGTTCTTAGTGGATAAAGAAGGTATTGTATTCCACCAAAAAATCGATTCCAAGATTTCACCGGAAATATACGATTTGAAGTTCCCTGAGTCCAGAAAAAAAAAAAAACATTTTTAGCGAAAGGTCTATGTGTGACTGTGTGGTCAGCATAGCGCAAAAACGAAACGTCGATTAAATAATAAATACCAAACCAAGTCCATTTTTTCAAGTACAAGAAGATTTTCAAAAAAAATCTCCCCACATCCAACTACCCTTTAAGTAGATCATTTTTCGAAATATATGATTTTCTCAAAAACGGCTAATGTATGGAATTGGGGGGGGGGGACGAAACTTTCCGAAGGCGAGTCGCACCACCTCGCTCGGCTTTTCTAGACAAGTCAAAAATATTCAAGAGCCTATGATGAAGTTTGTTTACCACCATCTTCATTCTCATCATCAATATGTTACTTTCTCTACACGTCCTATGTACATAGTGTATAGAGAAGGTATTGTATTGTACCCAAAAATTCGATACCGAGATTTAACCGGAAATATATGTTTATTGTTTTGAGAACCCCTGTATCCAAAAGAAAAACATTTTTAGAAAAATGTCCGTGTATGTGTCTGTGGGCAGCATAGCTTAAAAATGAATAAACCGTTAAAAACCAAACTAAGTATTTAAGTTTGGAATCTTTCAAGGATGCGACACGAAGATTTTCAAGAAAATCCCCCTACCCCAAACTTCCGTTTAGACATGGAAAAAAATGTCAAAAATTTTGATTTTCTTAAAAATCAAAAATGTCGAAAATTTTGATTTTCTTAAAAATGGCTCTAACGATTACGGTAAAAATCTCTTATATTTAAGACATTTAATTGCCAAATGAAATGTATATCTTGAATTTTTTGGGAATAGCCTCTGAAGACTACTTTATTTTGGATGAATTGTATGGAATTTTGCGTAATTGCTAAACCATAAGAGATAGAAAAAACTTAATCAATTGAAAATGTAGAACTCTTTAAACACACATTTTACATTACACATTTTTTTCGTGGAGTTGATCGTTTTTGGGATATTCGTTGATATTAGTTTCAGCTTTAAAATACTTATGCTTTTCTCATACGGGAATTTGTCAACTCGTGTCCATACAAACAAACGAACTTCAGTCACATAGCAACCAGCTTTTGACTATCACTTTAACCTATGGTAGTCCCTTATTTCGCTTCTACTTACAAGGAAGCAAGTAAAATACTATTTCTGCTAATTTTTTCTCGATTAGCATGAAATAAATAGAAGGATAAGCTTTTTAACAATAATTTATTGCAGAGATGTAGAAAAAATCATGTGAATAGATCACATTAGATTTTTTTTTCTTTAATGCAAGAAATGGAATAGGGAGAAAGAAATCTTGTTCCTTCTCCCCGGTTTCTCCCCTTCAGTTTGAAAGCAAAATTCCCACAACAGTTTAAAGCGAGTTAGGGAACTGCGGTTTTCCCAGCTTTACGTCATGCCTGTTAAATTACGCTTGACTTATTGTTTTGATGACCTTCATATTTTATTGAATGCGGCTTTAACACTGTCACGACTATTAACTTAATGGGGTTTTATTTATGACAAACATCAACCCGATAGGAATCACGAAATAATTGTTGTTGTTTTGTGTAGTTTAACGTTCTTTAATTTGGAAGCTCATATTGGACGATGAGTGAGATCGACACTATGATGCTCAAATCAGCTCGAGGCCAATAGAGCTTAAAGTTCTTGACATTCGTCTTCTCAGAATAAGAGAAAACACCGAAAAAAAATTTATCCGGATAATTCTCCCTAACCGAGATTCGAGCTCGGGACCTCTTGAATGTGAATTGATATGTTGCTTTTACAGTTTTACTTATTCTACTACGTGTAATGGGCACAGTAGGCAGGGAAGCTATTGTATTCCACTCATCCTATACCAAGATTTCTTCGGAAATATGTATATGTTCTACACGTTCTATGTACATAGTGTATAGAGAAGCTATTGTATTCCAACAAAAAATTCGATACCGAAATTTCACCGCAAATAGACGTTTAGGGTCCCTGTTTAAAAAAAAAACATTTTTAGAAAAAGGTGCCTGTGTCCGTGTGTCCGGAAAGTCGATAAAATACCAAACTTGGTATTTAAGTTTAGTATCATCCAGGAATGCGACACGAAGATTTTGAGAAAAATTCCCCCCACCCCAAACTATCCTTTACATGGAACTTTTTTCGAAAAATTTTATTTTCTCAAAAATGGCTCAAACGATTTTGATTAAAATATCATATATTAAAGATATTTACCTGACAAACAAAATATATATCTTGAATTTTCTGGGAATAGCCTCTTGAAGACCTCATTATTCTGGATGAATTTCACGGAATTTTGCATAACTGCTAAACCGTAAGAGATGGAGAAAAAGTTACCACACAAAAAATGTAGAGCACGTTAAAACACATAATTTATGCAATATACATTTTTTCGTGAAGTTCATCGTTTTTGAGACATTTATTGTTTTTGGTTTCTGCTTTGAAAAACTTATACTTTTCTCATACTCCTGTCCATACAAAGAAAGGCACTTCAGTCACATAGCAACCAGCTTTTGAGTATCACTTTAACCTATGGTACTACCTTATTTCACTTCTACTTGCAAGGAAGTAAGACTATTTCTGTTAATTTTTTCTCGATAAGCATGAAGTAAATTAAGGCATAAGCTTTTTAACAATAATTTGTTGTAGAGATGTAGAGAAAGTTATGTGAATGGAACACATCAGATTTTTAGAAAATGAGCCGTGCGCGTGTGTGTGTGTATGTATTTGCAGCACAACTCATAAAAGAAAGTGAGAAAGAAGTACGGGCTTTTTTACTTTCTCTACACGTACTATGTACATAGTGTATAGAGAAGGTATTGTATTGCACCCAAACATTCGATACTGAAATTTCACCGGAAATACCTGTTTGAGACCCCCTGAATAATTTTTTTTAAAAATATCCGTGTGTGCGCCTGTCAGTCTGTCTGCGCGCGCGCGCGCGCGCGTGTGTGTGTTTCTCTGGGCAGCATCAAATAGCACACTTGGTATTTAAGTTTGGTATCTTCCAAGGATGCGACACAAGGATTTTCAAGAAATCCCCCCACCCCAACTATCCTTTACATGGAAAAATTTCGAAAATTTTAATTTTCTCAAATATATATTCTGCGAATAGCCTCTGAAGGCCTCTTTATTTGGGTTGATTGTTATTGAATTTTGCATAAATGGCAAACTGTAAGAGATAGACAAAAACTGACTACACAAAAAATATAGAGCACATAATTTATGTCATATATAGTTTTTTAGCAGAGTTGGCAGTTTTCGAGATATTCCTTTTTATTGGTTTTAGTATTAAAATACTTAAGCTTTTCTCATCCCACAACTATTGAATTCCTGGCCACGCAAGGAAACGGATTTCAATACCATAGCAATCACATGTCTGTCGGTTTAGCTTAGTGTATTCCCTTATTTCCCTTCTACGTATAAAGGAACTAAATAATAAGACCGTTTCTGCTAATGTGTATCTCGATTAGCATGAAGTGGATCGAAGAATAAGCTTATTAACAATAATTTGTTACAAAGATTTAGAGAAATAATGTGGTTGGTCATATTTTTAAAGAAAATGTGTTGCAGAATAAGAAGAGAAAGTCATGAGAATGGAAGACACCAGATTTGTAATGAATTAGCAGAAGAGTGAGTAGAGAAATTTAAAAGAGTTTTCACATTTATCCGGTACTAAAATGTAGTATTTTGCTGCGACTATTTATCGGCTAATAGGAATGCAGATGCTGTTGTCATAAAATGAATACCACTCAAGTGAGTCCCAAAGGTTCAACCGCAGTGCAAGTTGTTTGCGTGCATGCAAGAAACAACTTCCAGAACACCTCACTGCTAAAGATACGAAAAGTAACGCACAATAATTTTTACTTTTTCTACACGTACTATGTGCATAGTGTATAGAGAAGATATTGTATTGCAGTCAAAAATTCCATACCGAGATTTCACTTGAAATACGCGTGTTGGGACCCCCTGAATAAAAAATAATTGATGTCTTCCATTCACATGTCTTTCTCTTCATCCCTGCAACAAATTGTTGTTAAAAAGCTTATGCTTCTGTTTACTTCATACTAATCGAGAAAAAATTAGCAGAAATAGTCTTATTACTTGGTTCCTTGTAAGCAGAAGCGAAATAAGGAAGTACCATAGTTTAAAGTGATAGTCAAAAGATGGTTGCTATGTGACTGAAGTCCCTTTGTTTGTATGAACACGAGTTGATAAATTGCTGTCTGAGAAAAGTATAACTTTTTCAAAGCTGAAATCTATCCTAAATACTTAGTGAAGAGCTTTAAAAATATGCATTTAACAGATTTCAGTTTTCTTGAATCTGAGCAGTATGAAAATGAGTAATGGAATCCAGCTTAGGTATGTTCTTTTAGGATATGTCGATTTAAGTGTAGAACAGTCAACTAGAACATCGAGTTTAGAAGTTCATCTTGCAAATGCGATGTTACAATCAGGTAATAATAAGGTTATATATCATAGTTTAATGCGAGATTGCAAATTCTAGTTCAGTTTTAGACTGAGCCTTTCCTATTGGTTACGGAGACAATATGGCTACGGACAGATGAACGACAGGTTTCGAAAATTCGTCGAAGTTAGGTTAGGTGTGTGTAAATGAACTGGATCGAAATAAGGGGTAAAAATTGGAGCTCCTTAAAATCGGCTCTTCTTTCCAATGCGAAATGCAGTCTACCGTTCGTCCTGTCTGCTGGCGCATGCTCAGCCGGGTAGGTCAATCGACCGATGGCAGAATTCAAATCTAAAACTGTACTAGAATCTGCAATGTCGTTACTATATGGGGGAAAAATTATCAAATAGAATATGGCACCACAAAGGCTATACTCAAGAGTTCTAGTCCTCTTGGTTATATTTCTTGAAGGTGGCTCTTTTACTACGCTAATGCTTTTATTGTTACTATATCTTGGTTCCACAGCTTAAACTACCACTAAAGCTATTTAGGTATTAGTTTTTTCACTTTTACTCACCGTAACATTGTATTACTAACTTTTTAAAAACATATGTTGTTTATTTTTGGACTTTAAATTTCAACAAAGTACGCGATTTACATTAAAACATACCAAAAGTATTCGTTTGCTTATCTTTTTTACAACAATTTCTATTGTTTCACTAGCTATCAGACAGGTGGTGTCTAAATCGTTCATAGTTGACGTTCATGTTGCAAAATTCAGAACTACCAATATTTGAAAACTGATTATCACTAGTCATTAAACGGTTATGGAACCATCTTTGGTGGTAGGTTATTAGATCACTAGAGTCGCTTTATAATTGATTTTAAGACATGAACTGTCTTTTTTTACATCATGACTATGATTTACAACATTTTTACAAAAAATACCGCGATATGCCATCCTGCTTATTCTAAAAGTGATTCTGTGCTTTTAGAGTTCTGAATCCATTATTGTTGTATAAATACGTGATTTTCGTGTAACTTGTTTTTAGTAATTCCAAATCTTCTCGGGCTTCTAGCCAGGTAAAAACTTGGCTTGACACCAACGTTTCGAAGAAGTGCATCTTCCTCGTCTTCAGGGTGAACTGAAGACGAGGAAGATGCACTTCTTCGAAACGTTGGTGTCAAGCCAAGTTTTTACCTGGCTAGAAGCCCGAGAAGATTTGGAATTAACACGTCGCCAGGAAAGCTTCAGTTCTTATTTTGTTTTTAGTAGTTTTCAGTGGTATCACCAAAGCATACGAACGAAGCGAGCATGCGCTGTAATATGTTTAGGTTAGTGTGTAAAGAAACTGATTTTCCTGTACTTTGATTTCAATAATTTCCAATTTCCACTGGTTTTTTGTGTGTGTGTGTGTGTGTGTGTGTGTGTGTGTGTGTGTGTGTGTGTGTGTGTGTGTGTGTGTGTGTGTGTGTGTGTGTGTGTGTGTGTGTGTGTGTGTGTGTGTGTGTGTGTGTGTGTGTGTGTGTGTGTGTGTGTGTGTGTGTGTGTGTGTGTGTGTGTGTGTGTGTGTGTGTGTGTGTGTGTGTGTGTGTGTGTGTGTGTGTGTGTGTGTGTGTGTGTGTGTGTGTGTGTGTGTGTGTGTGTGTGTGTGTGTGTGTGTGTGTGTGTGTGTGTGTGTGTGTGTGTGTGTGTGTGTGTGTGTGTGTGTGTGTGTGTGTGTGTGTGTGTGTGTGTGTGTGTGTGTGTGTGTGTGTGTGTGTGTGTGTGTGTGTGTGTGTGTGTGTGTGTGTGTGTGTGTGTGTGTGTGTGTGTGTGTGTGTGTGTGTGTGTGTGTGTGTGTGTGTGTGTGTGTGTGTGTGTGTGTGTGTGTGTGTGTGTGTGTGTGTGTGTGTGTGTGTGTGTGTGTGTGTGTGTGTGTGTGTGTGTGTGTGTGTGTGTGTGTGTGTGTGTGTGTGTGTGTGTGTGTGTGTGTGTGTGTGTGTGTGTGTGTGTGTGTGTGTGTGTGTGTGTGTGTGTGTGTGTGTGTGTGTGTGTGTGTGTGTGTGTGTGTGTGTGTGTGTGTGTGCGTGCGCGTGCGTGCGTGCGTGCGCGTGCGTGCGGGTGTGGGGGTGGGGGTGTGGGGGTGGGGGTGTGTGGGTGGGTGGGTGGGTGGGTGTGTGTGTGTGAATATACTGATTTTCATGCACTTTGGTTTTAATAATTGTCATTGGTGTCACCAAAGCATGCGAGCGGAGCGAGTATTCACTGTCTTAGGTTTAGGTCAGTGTATTAAATAAACTACTTAGTTTTCGTCTACTTTGGTTTTAATCATTTCGATTGTTCCAACCAAAAATAAGTGTTAATGGCGAGTTATTTATGGACGCTCTTTAACTGCTGTGGTTTTCAGCATCCCATTCTAAATTGGGTGTGAAATACCGCTTAATTTTGCCCCGAGGCCTCTCTATCAGGCTTGAGGTTCTTTTACGTGCCGTAAGTCTACGACACGGGACCAACGACTTTACTTCCCTTCCGAAGGAAGCCATGCTAAGGATTTTTACACCCGAAAAAATCCATCGTCCTCCGCCGGGTTTGAACCTTGGGTATTTGAAGTTAACATGGTAACCACTACACCACGGAGGGCGATAAGTTCCAACCAAAGCATGCGAGCGAAGGAAGCATTAAGTGTGTTAGGTTTAATTTGTGTGTACCAATAAACTGACTTTCCTGTACTTTGGTTTTAATAATTTCCACCGGTTTCACCAACTGAGCCTTAGCACTCCATTGTTAATGTGTGAGTGTTGGTGACTTTTGAGCTTCACTTTTTTCTTCTTTCTTGTTTGGTGACTTTATCTACGTTGGTAGCACACACATTTCATTGTTTCTAGACCATAAATACTTACTTCCCGCCTAGCAACAGCTGTTAAATCTTCCCCCACCATGATCATTTTCGTGAATTTTGCTATTTAAGAAAGAGCATTTGCAGGGTAGGAGCGGTGGGATATTCCAATTCTAGATGAAAACATATTAGCGCCTTGATGCTCTGAAGTGGATTGTAAGGTTAGTTTCAATTCTTAAGGATATATTTATATGATGGAACTCTCGTATAGCTTTACCATGCTTTTGATGGCGTCATTTACTGGAAGTGGTTTAAGTATAGCTAAGCTGACTCATGATAAGCAGTAAGCTGACGTTAATTCATTTAATCAACAAGTAACATTACATGTGTTTGTTGTAGCTTGGAGAACGAAAGACTTGACAAGACGCAGCACAATGGACTCCAGCAAGAAATACACGAACCCCAACCCTCGTGCAACAGCCAACCCCATATCAGTATTGGTCTTCTGGTAAGTTAACACACACATGAATAAGATAGTTCCCATTTCACACTATTATTAATGATTGCAGTAAATAAATTCTTCAAGTACCAGGTTTTACTAGTTGAGCGCAGTGCTAAGCAAATAGGCATTCAGAGCTCAATATTTTAAGCATAGAATATACTACTTCTCAAACTTAAGGTGCAATAAGCACTGTTTAATGATGGTATGCTAAATTTATACTGAAAATTCAAACAATATGAAAAATGGCATGAAATTCTTAACGAACTTTCTAATAAATAGGAGGGTAATAGTTCATGTAAATGTATGAGGATTATATATAATAAAGATAAGTTGAGACAGAGCGGTGGTAGCGCAGCTGCTTACCAAGCGGGAGACCTGGGTTCGATCCCCAGTACCGGCGTGGGGATTTTTCCCCCGCTGGGAGACCTGGCCCGGGGTGCACTCAGCCTCGTAAAGTCCCTGGGGGGCCAATTGAGGAGCTACTTGATGGAGAAGTAGCGGCTCCAGGTCATGAGGACCGCATTAACCGGCCGGGAGGGACACGAGGCGCTGACCACGTCTCACCCTCCAATACTGCACCCCATCCATGACGTCTGTAGTGGACCGAGATGGGGGACGCAGCGGCCGGGCGGTAGGCCAAGGTTCCCCGTGAGCTGTCGTGCCATGGAGTTAAGTTGAGACAGACTGCAAAATCCAATGCCACAACCGGTACATCCGTGATTCCAATCCCGGCTATGGCTATGAACTTTTCAGTCTGACTCAACTTATCTAACTCCTGTCCTACACACGGCTTGTGTGGGAAAAAAAAAAAAAAAACTAATTAACAGTAATAAATTTAGATATGTAGAGTCAGGCTGAAAAATTCAATGCCATAGCCGGGATTTGAACCACGGATCTCCCGATCTCTAGCCGGTTGCTTTACCACTGAGCTACCATAGCAATATGCCGTTACGGTATTAAATTTCAGAACTGATTCGCATGTTTCCCGGTAAACCACAAAGTGATCTCAAATTATTTTGAGATGAGAACTCCAATGGCGACTTACAATGTTGTAAGTACTTCAAGACCAGGATTATTATGGACAAGTGTGAAAATTTAATTGTTTTCTCACAGAAACCGTGTGTAGGACAGGAGTTGGATATGTAGAGTCAGGCTGAAAAATTAAATCCCGGCATTTAAGCCACGGATCTTCCGGTCTCTAGCCGGTTGCTCGACCTCTGAGCTACCATTGTAACATGCAGGTATGTAATTAAATTTCTCAACTGACTCGCATGTCTCCCGGTAAGAGAGCAATCGGGAGATCCGTGGTTCAAATCCCTGCTATGGCATTGTATTTTTCAGTCTAAATGGCGTATTATTTATGAACGCTCTTTAACTACTGTGGTTCTCAGCGTCCCATTCTAAATTGGGTGTGAAAGACCGCTTAATTTTGCTCAGAGGCCTCTCTATGAGGCTTGACGTTCTTTTACGTGCCGTAAATCTGCGACACGGGTCCCACGGCTTTACTAGGTCCATGCTAAGGATTTTTACACCCGAAAAAATCCATCGTCCTCCGCCGGGTTTGAACCCGCGACCTTGGGTATATGAAGTTAGCATGGTAACCATTATACAGTCTGACTCTACGTATTTAAAATCTTATCCAGCGCATCTCAAAATCTAATCTGGTACCATCATACATGCGAACATCACCCAGGAAGGAACACACCGTCCTAATAAACCCTAAATTTATATAAGAACTGTTTACATATTAATTAATTTGCAATTTATTGTTGTACTTTAATATTAATGTTCAATGTAACACTAATTTTCATCTGAGCCATGCACTCTGTTCATGTATGTATAAGACATCTGCAGTCAAGCGACGTAAAAAAAAAAAAAAAAAAAAAAAAAAAAAAAAAAAAAAAAAAAAAAAAAAAAAACAAGCGCTATCAACGTAAACCTGGATATGTTGCAAAATTGGTTAATACCACAACTCACAGATGGAGAGGAGGAGGCATTCATTTTTACTTTCTCTACACGTACTATGTACAGTGTATAGAGAAGGTATTGCACTCCACCCAAAAATTCAATACCGAGATTTCATCGGAAATATATAAGCATTTTCAGTAAAAGGTCCGTGTGTCTGTGAACACGATAACTCAAAAAAGAAAAGTAAGTAAAATACCAAACTTGGTATTTTAGGGATGCGACACGAAGATTTTCAAGAAAATCCCCCACCCCAACTACCCTTTACATGGAACTTTTTTCGAAAATTTTTATTTTCTAAAAGATGGCTCTAAATATTTTGATTAAAATATCGTATATTACAGATATTTACCTGACAAATAAAATGTATATATTGAATTTTCTGGGAATAGCCTCTGAAGTCTACTTTATTCTGGATGAATTTTACGGAATTTTGCATATCTGCTAAACCGTAAGAGATGGATGAATACTTACCACACAGAAAATGTAGAGCACATTGAAACACTCAAGTTATGTTACATACATTTTTTTCGTGGAGGTGATCGTTTTTAAGGTACTCGTTGTTTTTGGTTTCAGCTTTGAAAAACTTATACTTTTCTTATACAGGAATTTTCAACTCCTATCCATACAAACAAAGGAATTTCAGTCACATAGGAACCAGCTTTTGACTACCAGTTTAACCTATGGTTTCCCTTATTTTGCTTATTCTTACAAGGTAGCAATAATAAAACTATTTCTGCTAGTTTTTTCTTGATTAGCATGAAGTAAATAGAAGCATAAGCTTTTTAGCAACAATTTGTTACACAGATGTAGAGAAAGTCATGTGAAAGGAACACATAAGATTTTTCTAAAAATGAAAATATGTCCGTAATTTCAAGGTATTTGTATGGAAAATTGCTTGTGTACTTATCGAACTGATTTACGTAAAATAAATTGGTTGCAGTGAGATGTCCAATGAACCTAAACATACTTTATTTCCAAGAGAATAACATTACACACCTCCAGAATTTCTCTTTTTCTACGCTCATCGACAATCTGGAGTTTCAAAATTAACCTCATCAATGACATCTCTGATGTTTTGCATTACCGCTTTAAAGTTTTGTATGTCTTGTTTTGCTTTAATCGGCTTTTCTTTTGAAATTGAAATACAGAAAAACTATAGCCAGAAAACGAAGTCCTTATTGTGCAATCTTTGTTTGTAGAAACCAACCTTTTCAATTGTAGAAGGTAGTTTTATACTCTCACTTATTCCAATCGTTTCCATGACAGTAATAACGTCTTTTCTGTTTTCGTAAACATCTTTAAATATTTCATCTCGAATGGAATTCCATCTCGTGAGTGACACACGGTCTTTTCACAATAATGCCACGCAACACTTTACATCTTAGGGATGAATTTGGAGAAAAAAAAAACACACACACACACAAATTCCTGAAAGATGTGCAAAAAATATGCGAACCTTGCGGTTATTAGATGTTGCAGTTGACATAATCAGATTGAGTTGGTGCTTATAGCAATCAATGTCGTTTGTGTTTGGGTATATGTTTTTCATTAATTTCTGACTTGCCACTCAAACATTTGCACCATCGTAACTATGGGCTATTAGTTTTTCTCGTTCATCAACAATTAAGGGATATATTTCTTACAGAATTCTCTCTGAAATAGCATGAGCATTCTGACCTGGATTAACGAAATTCCAAACCCTTTGGACAGGTTTTCCATCAACAATGTACCGCAAAATGGTAAATAATGGAAATTCGCAAGAGGTTTCATCAGCAACAAAGTGTAAACTTTTTATTTATTTCTTTGCGAACTACCTCGGGTACAGTTTCATCACGCATTCCGGAAGTTCGTTCTGAATGGTCTTGGAAATGCTTTTTTTTTTTTTTTTTTTTTTTAAATTATTTATTGATCGATCAGCGCATGTGCGCTCTACAGATAATTGATTTTAGACATTATTTACATGCATGATACTGAATAACATTGAAATGAGGTAAGCCCCATTGGGCCCCTCATAAGTAGGTACATTTTTTTGTTTTTATTTTACAGAAGTCCTGCTGTGAGAGCTGGTCCAGTGGTAGGCGACTCTTGATGCGAGTTGGATAGCTAGATTTTCTGCCAAGAGAATAGTGAATGGCTCCTGAGACGCCTTTTAGCTTGCTGTAAAACTGTTCGGCTTGTGAAGAAATTGACTGTTGAATGATGCTGATTCCAGTTTCTCTATGTAGTTGACTATTTCTGACAAACCATGGTGCATTCGTTGAGATTCGCAATATTTTGTTTTGAAATGTCTGGATACGTTTGATTTCAGAAGGACTAGTTCCTCCCCAAACTGGACAAGCGTATAGTAGCAGTGGTCTTAGAGTCGTGTAAAGTAGTGTGCAGTTTTTTAGTTTGAGTGAAGATCTTTTGTTCAGGAGGGGGTAGAGTTTTGCCAGTCTTGCTCGGGCTAGTTGAAGTTTGTTGCTTATATGTGGTTTCCATGTGAGTCGTCGATCCAGGAGTACACCGAGATATTTCACTGTTTCTGTATTAGTTTTCCAGGGTATCTGTTTCGCTGGGAGCGTTACTGGTGGTGGATAGTTTTGTCTGCATAGTGTAAAGACAATTGCTTCACATTTTTGCTGGTTGAGCGAAATACGCCAGATGTCTAGCCAGGGTATAATTAAGTTTAAGGCCTCTTGAAGGTGATTTCTGGCGGTGTGGATATTGCGATGTCTTGAGAAGATTGCAGTATCGTCCGCATACATAGCGATTTGAGCTGTAGGCGTTGCAGGTATATCAGAGGTGTACAGGTTGAACAGAACTGGTCCCAGGATAGATCCTTGAGGAACTCCGGCTGTTATAGGTTTTGTAGAAGAGTGACAACTACCTATGCAGACTGAGAATGTTCGTTGTGACAGAAAGGAGGAAATTATTTTATAGAGGTAGTCTGGAATGCCGTTGATGAACAGTTTGTATAGAAGACCCTGATGCCAAACCCTGTCGAGTGCCTGAGTGAAGTCAAGTAAAGCTGCTGTTGTGTGTTCTTTCTTCTCGAAGCCTTGTGCCACTTGCTCTGTAATCCGGAGAATTTGATGGGTGGTTGAATGTTTGCAACGAAAACCGAATTGAAAGGGAGGTAATACTGATGCTTCATTGAGAAATTTTGTTAAACGCTTCAGTATAATCTTTTCATACACTTTGGACAGAGTTGGTAGCAGACTTATAGGACGATAATTGTTTGGGTCTGAGGAGCTTTTCCCAGGTTTATGAATAATAATAATTATAGCGTGTTTCCAGATTCTGGGGAAGTAGCCCATACGTATCAAACTATTGAAGAGTGAGGCTAGAATATCAAGTGCTTTGCGAGTCAGATGTTTTAATACAAAATTTGGAATCAGGCCATGACCAGGCGATTTTCTTGCTGGTAGTTGCTGGATTATGAACAAGATTTCTTTTGGCGAAGTGAAGTCAATGGGAAGTGGAGCAGTGGTATAAGAACCAGGAAAACGTTCAATTTCGTTCTTCGTTTATCACAGGGTTTGGGCTGAAGATACATTGTAGAGTATTTGCGAATAGTTCCGACTTCTCAAAGTCGGTTATGTAGTGTTTTCCATCTTGTATTAAGGGTGGAATAAGCGTCGGTTCTTTTAATATTCTTTTGGTTTCCTTCCACAAGGATGAATCTTCTGGTGAAATGCTGGAGAGGTTCCGTTGGTAAGTCAAGTACCGGTACTCATCCATTTGTTTTTTTACCTTTCTTGTGAGTTGGTTCAAGCGATGAAGTTGCCAGGTTTCTCTGTACTTCTGCCAAAGCCGGCGCATTTTGTGTTTTTCTTTCAAGAGAGATCTGATGTTAGAGGGCAAAGTTTCGTGATAGGGTTTTCTTTGTTGCTGAGGTCTAGCTGGAGCTGTGGATTTGTCTATGGCTGAAGTTATGACTTTTGTGAACTCAAGAATTGCTGCTTCTGCATCACTGGATCATTTCAGGTTGCACGCAGGTTTTAGCTCGTTATCAATTACATGTTGGAAGGTTTCCCAATGTATGAAACCTCTGCTGAGTCTCCTAGTGGACTGTGGACGTAAACTCAGATTGTGTCAAATGATATCAAGACTGGGGAGTGGTCGGAGTCCATTTCAGGTAGAACAGCCATGGTGGGAAAGCCTAATACATTTTTGTAAAGTATTATGTCTAGTATGTCAGGTGCTACATTTTGCCTAAAGAAAGTAGGACCAGGTGGGGCTAAGATGTTAACTGCATTGCATTCAGCTGCTGTTAATAGTCGTCTTCCGTTTGGAGTTGTCACACGGCATCCCAATGTTTCATGCTTACTATTTAGATCTCCCACGAGAAGGGTTGGCACTGTGCCAGAGAATATAGTAGTAATATCCTGGTCATTGAGGCAGAGTCCTGGTGGCTTGTATGCTGAGATTATTGTCGTTTTAGTGGAGTTTTGCATGGATATTTGAACTGCGCAAGCTTTGAGGCTAGTTAGTTGGGGTAGTAGGACCGAGTAGTGGTGTATTTCCTTTCAAATGAAGATGGCCACTCCACCCGAGGCGACGAGAGCTTCGCGATCGGACCTATACGCTGCATAACCAGGTACTGAAAACTTTTCCTGTGGTGCTAGATGAGTCTCAGTGACGCAAGCTACTGCGACGTTGTGTCTTGAGATGAATTCCAGAAAGACTTTCCGCTTGGCTTTGATTCCGTTAGCGTTCCAGTTTAGCATAGTTAGTTGAGAGAATGTATATACTTGATTTTTAGTGGCCATTAGCAAACAAACTTGCAAAAAGCTGTAATAAAAAGGATTTGATTTTTGGTAGATATGGTGCTAGAAAATTAATAGCTAGCTGAATAAGGTTTTCAGTGTCATCGGAGGAAGAAGCAGAAGAAGACTTTTGTGCAAATGCTTGCTGAGTGAAATGTCGGTAACTTTTATCTTCTGGAGGAACTGAGCGTGGCCACTGAGGAGTTTCAGGAGCAGAACAAGAAGAAGTTGGTGTCAGCTTTGGAAAATTCTCCAGGTTTAGCTTTGGTGGTGTAGGTGTTTTTACGGGTTCGGTTACAGTTGCATTGGATTTATTTTTTAGTTCCAAGTAAATACGACAACCTCTAAAATTTGCCGGATGAGCTTCTCCGCAGTTCACGCAGGAGGGCTGAGTATCTTTGTGTTTTGGGCATTCAGAGAAATGATGATTAGAGGGATACTTTACACATCGAGGTGCAAGTCGACAGAAGTTTTTAGTATGCCCATAGCGCTGGCATCGTGTGCATTGTGGGATGCTTGTGGGTTTCTTACGGTATTCAACTTTTATTAAAGCATGGTGAATGTGTTTGACTTCAAAGATCTTCTTTCCTTGTTCATTGTTTTCTAATTCAACAGCGCATAGCGGCATAGGTTGACGATCTTTGTAAAAGAGTCTTGTAACTTTTATCACTGGTAACTTCAGAGTGGTTAATTCTGTGGTTATGTCGTCGTTTGTAAGAGAGTAGGGAACATTTCTCAAGATAACTTCAAGTCATTTGAAATTTGGATCACGGAAGGTGTGAAAAGGGAGCTTTGATTCTTCCAGGAATTTTGTAAGGGCTCGGAAGTCATTGACTGAAGTTGTATTTATTTTAAGGACTTTATTTTGCTGTTGTGTTGAGTAGTCATCTTTTACAATAGTACCTATGTCGCGGATAATCTGCTGGGAGTTGTTCACTTCATGGAGAAAAATGGGTGGGATCCTGGTTTTAGAGGCTGTAGTAAAATTTACTTCAGCGACTGTGTCGTTAGCTTCCTCCATTGTTTCCAAAGGGGAAAATTTATTGTGTATGGAGGTTAAGTCCACAATATATTTAGAGTTTACAGCTGAGGTTGAAGTTATATGCTTTTTGTTAGGAGTGAAAAACCCGTCACTTGACATGGAGGCATTACCTTGATTGAGATCTTCAAGCGGGCGTTTATGAACTAACTTGGGTGTTTGTGAGATTGAACGAGATGTAGTAGAAATTTCCACAGGATTAATAGAATGTGAATCTGAGAATGTTTGTTCTTGTTGATTAGATTGCATGGTGTTGGCAACCAGACAAATGACGATCTGCTTTGCAGACAACTGACGATCTGCTTCGCAGACAACTGACGATCTGCTTCTTTAACAAAAGGCAATTCTGAAGAGAGCTAACCAAATGAAATTAAATATATAATAAATAATGCGTTATATACAACGCATGGAATTCCTAACATTTACACTGCTTGTTAAAGGTTTGGGGAAAACTTCTATAAGCGAAATTACTTACAGGTTTAGCTGGTTGTGAAATATTGCACTTTTTAATAACACAGAAATAACACTGTTAAAAGCCGTGCTCACCGCCTCCTATGATTCTGGGAAATGCTTTTGAACACCGACGCCTGGCTTTATCCGGTTCCGTACTAAACTGAATTAATTTGCGCAAAACCCCTTAACTAAATTCAAAATATATATGTTCTTTTCTCTTGTTTGTGTGATTTTTAATTGTTTGCCTATATTGCGAATCTAAGTTATGGTGAATGTTAATTTTGCCTAGAAATGAAAGACTCAGAACATTATCCATGAGCCGTTTTGAAGTTTCATGCACTTTCACTTTAGACCATAATTCCCAGTATCGGTTATTCCGGGTTTTCACCAATGGAGATCTCCAAACAACACACAAGAAAAGAGAGGGGGGTTCTTTCCTCACAGCCATAAATCCATATGTTCTTTTGGTAAATTTCCGGACTGCACTTGCAGTGTCAATTTTTTGTTTGCTGATGCAGTTTGAAATTCGGAAGTGGCCTACCCAATGTTTGCATTTCAATTTTTTCACTGATTACCTTATTGCTAAATTGAGCTTTTAATAATTCACTTATTGAGTTCATGTTTGCAACTTTCACAGTTCAACAGTTCTTCGTTTGAAACCCTACTACACAGCCAACCAGTTATACCGTACCTAACTGTTCAGCTACATACGACAATAAACAGCGACATGTGATATTCAAAACACGTATGTTTGTTTATAAGAATATATAGGTGTCTATTTTTTCACTGGATTTAACTAAACACCAAAATGCGTTTGCGTTAACTTGGGGCAAGATGATAACGCTGCATTAGACGAGCATATTGCATGCTTTCCTTGTCTGCAGGGTACTACGCTTACTGCGCTCTGGCGGGTGGAACGGAGACTCCTTGGCACCACTTGCACCTATAAGCAGCCACTATAAACGAGCCCCTTGGCCTTGTACACAATGGCTTATGAGCTTAGATGGTGCCAGTCTGTAGCTGGCGCAAGCTTCAGAAAACTTCTGCCAACTGCCAGATCACACGGCGCTTGACATGTTGTTCAGATGAGAGAACTAGAACACGAGTGTAGGGGCAATGTCTAATCAATAATCACAATATGTGAATACCTCTGTTTTATTTAAGCCTCGTATAAAGCTTTCGCGGGCTCTGTCAAGCGTTTCTTGATGTATAATTGGCCTTCCTGCGTGTTCTTTCTCTTGATGACAGACACATCCTCTGCCACGAAGTTATTTGTACCACCTTCCAATTGATGACGGGAGGTGCAGGACGTAAACTGCCGTCTAAATCCCGCAAACCGCTACTGCGATGTCTATTTGACACCACTATCCGCTAGTCTCAGCAGAGAGCTACGGAGAAGTAGCAATTATGTTTCGCCTCATTGGGAATACTAGATTTTGAGCAGAATATCGTGCCGTGAGTTGCTCATGTCTCATGTGCGTCGTCACTGTCACTCCATTGTGATTTGGGCATTAAGGTTTGCTTGTAAGTGCTGACAATCTTTGAGGTCAGGAATGAGTACGGTATTTTATAGCCATAACTATAGCTCGCAAAACAATACCGTTTTTTTTTAATTGTCTCAGGTAAGTACTGATTTAAAGCATATGACCAGTGTTTCACAACGTGGTTCCGTTTAAAGTTACTAATATAATGACATATGTAGTATAATACATCCTTATTAATCCAGAATTGCCTTTTTTCAGGAAAGGAAAACATAATAGGTACTTACAAAATATTATTTTTCAATTCTCATAATATATACAATTATATAACTACTGTGGTACACATGTTCTTGTAGATATTATAATCTGTCCTGTTAGCACGGGAGACCCAGGTTCAATTCCCGGCATCACGAAGGGGATTTTCTCCCCTGCTGGAATGACTGGGTGCATGCCAATCATCATCACCATCCTGCAGAAGGGAAATGGTAATACCACCGCATTAAGAACCTAACATTTGCTTTGCAACTTGCAAGTATGCAAACATTACCAATTACTGATAAAGTAGAGAAAAACTAAAAGAGCATGGAAGTCTTATGCAAAAGATAGGAATAAATATGCCATTTCAGCTTATTTGCATAGAAAAATAAACACACACACACACAATTTGTTTAACCATTTGTAAATGCAGATAAGGAATAGATGTCTCATAAGATGTGTTTGGTTTGACCACCACAACTGTCCTCGTAATATTATCGGTATTTGAAGAGCCATAGGAATTATTATGTTTTTGTTACACAATTTCTTATTCATTGATTGTATAATTTGTTGAGCAATGTGCAATGTAATCATGTCGAGACATATCTAATATTGCTAACTAAATTTGACAATGGTAGTTATGTCATGCAAGTAATATGATTTGTAAAACTATACGATTACAACACCTCAAATCAATTTGTGTCATTAATTTTGTGTCACAATGTTATCCCCATGCAATTGGAGTCTGGCCTGCTGTCAGGTTTTCTTGTGGCAAATGCTAATGGGAGCAGAGTACCTAAAGCAGCTCTCAGCTATGTATTGTTGATGTCTAAGTTGGCATATTATGTAACATCCATTAACTGAAAATAACAACAGAGAAGCTATATATGTGCACCTGATTGCTACTGAGTAACAATAAAATGCCCAATCTGGTTTGAGAGAAATGTTTATATATTGCAGGTGGATTAAGGATTTCTTCAGGAAGGGAGTCAAGAAAGACTTAGAAGTGGAGGATCTGTATAATACATTACCTGATGATAGATCTGAACCTCTGGGAAACCAGCTAGAAACGTATGTAGAATTATGTACTTTAATAATTGGGATCTGAAAATAGTGCACTAAATTGGAAAGGAGAATTAAATTTGAAATATTTTAGTTTGGGATGCCTGGTTAGATTTAGGAGAGTAATCACAATAATTGAGATAAATGCATCAGCATAGAAGGCTGAATATCTAAGGTTTGTACTTTGGTGAACTTAAGTGTTAATTGAAAACAGCATGTGCAACAGCATTTAGTGTTTACGTTTTATTGGTAATAGTTTGATTTACTCTTGTTATACTAAAAGTTAAATAGAAATTCATGTTATTCTAATTACTTACTGCAGTGATGTTAAGAAAAAGGTTAAGACTCAACATAATTTATCATGACTGAAAACTAAGAAACCTCCAAGCACAGGAAGTGAAAATCTCACTTTTGCTAAAAGTAATTCAAAGAGCACTCAGTGCTTTATTGAACAACTTACTTAGTAGTAGTATAACCAGGGATTTCAAGAGAGCTTGAAGTGGAAATGGCGTGTTATTTATGGACACTCTTTAACTGCTGTGGTTCTCCGGCAATTCTTACAATACACACTACTTGCCCCATCATATTGTTAAAAGGGGAAAAACGAGGTGAAATCAAATGGAGAATAGATAGTCTTCGACGCATCATCATATGCGAGTAACTCTCCATCACCCAACGATGTCCTTGAAGCTGGCCCCAATTTGTTACCAGAAATTCTGTCAACATTACTTCGTTTTCGTTTGCACCAAAAGACGTTAATTGAAAATGTAACTCGAGCCTTCTTGCAACTGAGCTTGGACAAAAAAGATCGAGACCTCACAAGGTTCTTATGGTTTCGAGTCACTCAAGAAAATGGATTTGGAGAACGACCGAAGATGTTATCACTTACAGATTCACGCGCTTGCCGTTCGGTCTCACGTGTAGCCCCTTTCTGTCAGCCACTCTACGGGAACTCGCTTCTTCTAAGTCTTACGATAAATTTCAGCCGGCAGCAAAACTTCTGAAAAGCAATACCTTTATGGACTACACTGCTGTCAGCGTAAAAGATGACAATGAAACAGTGACTTTGTACTACGAGTTTACTGGCTTATTGAAGCAAATTAAAATGCCAATGGCTAAATGGGCTTCTAATAAAATTCTGAAGTACTGAATAACACATGGACAGCTGAGGGACGCGAAAAAAAGAGGGAAACTGGAGTCCCGGTGGTATACTGGTATACAGAGTCAAATACCTCATTCTTTCACCACGAAGATATCTCTGCTGACTTTTTAACAGAACCAGCCACTAAACGACAAATGCAGAGAACAAACTCAAGATTTTATAACCCGCTTGGAATACTTTCGCCAGTTTCAGTGGAAGGTAAAATTCTGTTCCAAGACACATGGTTGAAGGGAATAGATTGGGAAGATCTCATGACATAGTATGTAAATGGCACACCTGGATTTCAAGTCTTCCTAATCGCTCAAACATTACTATCCCACGATGGAGTGGTGTGTTATTTATGGACGCTGTTTAACTGCAGTGGTTCTCAGCGTCCCATTCTAAATTGGGCGTGAAAGACCGCTTAATTTTGCTCAGAGGCCTCTCTGTCAGGCTTGAGGTTCTTTTACGTGCCGTAAATCTACGACACGGGACCAACGGCTTTACTTCCCTTCCGAAGGAAGCCATGCTAAGGATTTTTACACCCAAAAAAATCCATCGTCCTCCGCCGGGTTTGAACCCGCGACCTTGGGTATATGAAGTCAGCATGCCATTACACCACGGAGGGCGACACACGATGGAGTGGTATATCCAGCCGGACGCCTGAGACTTTGCAAGTCCACGTGTTCTGCGACGCATCAGAAAGGGTCTATGGTGCAACATTGTATGTCAGGACATAATATGAGACTAACACTTCAGTCCAGTAAGCTTGCAGCAAGACTAGGTTGTCTCCCATCTTCCACGTCTTGAATTACTGGCATCCTTGATAGGTGTACGACTTTTGAAATATTTCTGCCATTCTACAGCATATGACATCACTAAGGCGACACTATGGAGGGAGTCCATGGTCACTTTAGGATGGATTCGCAGCGACGCAAATCTGTGGAAAACCTTCGTCTGCAACCGTGTTACGGAAATACAGTCCATTATTTCACCGGCACAGTGTAGACACTGCCCTGGACAAGAACAGCCAGCGGATCTTTTATCTCGGGGAATTAGTGCCACAGCATTACTTCAGTGTATGTTGTGGTGGAGTGGTCCACTATAATCAAGAACCACCTTGATTCGTGGCTTCGAAATGAGGTCTCCGAAATCACACTTTCTGAAATACGGAAACAAGTCAATTAGTATTGGCGATAAACACTCTTAAGCCCCGTATTAACGCTGGAAGGTACAGTTCTTGCAGAAAACTTGGGCGTAACAGTACGGACTCAACGATTCATACGAAACACACGTGCGCAGAATAGAACTGCTGGAGAACTCATTGCTTTGGAACTTTCCACTCTACGGATTCATTGGATTAAAATTGTGCAAAGAGCATCTTTTCCAGCTGAACTTCACGCACTCCAGTACAATCAACCACTGCCCAAGAAATCTAAAATAGCACGTTTCAACCCTTTCAAAAATGTACCTAAATGGTAAATGGCGTGTTATTTATGGACACTCTTTAACTACTATGGTTCTCAACGTCCCATTCTAAATTGGGCGTCAAAGACGCTTAATTTTGCTCAGAGGCCTCTTATCAGGCTTGAGGTTCTTTTACGTGCCGTAAATCTATGACACTTCCCTACTTCTAGACTTTACTTCTATCTACTTCCCTTCATACTAAGGATTTTTACACCCGAAAAAATCCACCGTCCTCCGCTGGGTTTGAACTCGTGACCTTGGATACATGTTATTATCTGTGTCAAGTTAGTTCAGTCCTGATGTCAACAACAAGGCGGAGCTATCTCAACTCGCCGCGAGTTAACGGTACATGTGCGCACACTAGCGATATATATATATATATATATATATATATATATATATATATATATATATATGTATCAGCAACCTGTGGAGAGTACTTTAAGAAATGTGGCAATTCTGTGTCAGAATGTACTGCATGCAAAATTTTATTTAGAGTCGATGGTTCATTTCTGAAAAAAACAATCATAAACTTTACCGCGAATAGCACTTTTCGCAAAATCATAGTATTTCTCCGAACGTTTTTTATATTTACGCGATTTTCCCGGTGTTCTTAGGCTTCCGGATGCTTGCTGTTCCATTCTAACACTATGCACACTAAATGCAGAAACGCCATGGAGATCATCCGTTTCTTTTTCGATATTCTTTATGGCCGATTCGGCGTTTCTTTCTTTAAGCACCGCGAAACAATGCGCGACCATTCGCCTCTCGACACTTTTTAAGGGCTTGTGTCGGTTGTATTTTATTACGGTTTATCATCCATGATCAAAAGCTTACTGCTTTTAAACTGCATATAGCAAGTCCCCTGGGCTTGTGAGGCATACGAGATGTACAGGAAATACACTCTTAAATAACACATTATCAGAGGCGACCCTGCATTATAAACAATAACAGCTTAATCAGCATTCACCTCGAGAATTAACGGTTGTTTAAGCGAGCTGTCTGGTACAGGCTTGTAACTTATTGTGTATATAATACCAATGTTCTTTAGTAATATAAGTTAGCTGCATTTTATTTAACAATAATAAGTTAATAAAGTCAATATATAATTTCGCCGGTCTTCTGTCTATTCTACATGTTTTTTATAGATTGTGTACGTCTGTTGTAAATATTCCTTTCAGAATTCACGAACCCAGAGCCTTCTGCTTGGTATATGTCGGATATGGATAAAATGTCGGACTATTACCTTTTATAAGAATCAAAGCATTTGCATACTTTTCTCTCCGAAATTAACTTGCGCAGAGCAGTGATCTGAAAACCATTACAGTACTGTACTTTTAGGAGGCTGTTACAATAAGCATCCACGTAAAAGTTAACACCCATTACCTTCCCTGAACCAATCAACAGCCTAACGCTCTTTTGCTTCAGTATCTCTCTCTCTCCTCCCATGTGTTGACATCAGGACTGAACTAACTTGACACAGATAATAGCATGGTAATCACTACACCATGGAGGGCAACTCAACCCTTTCATAAGGAATGGAGTCATTTATCTTGGTGGACACGTGCAGTTTGCGACAGCCTGTCTCCAACACAACGTCATCCCATAACACTTGATGGGCAGCATCACTTTGTTCACTTGATGATCCAAAACGCGCATATCAGATTTCATCACATAGGTGTTTGGATTGTTCTGTCCGAGCTTAGAGACTAATTTTGGATTCTCCGTGCCTGTCAAACACTAGAGAAATGTCTTCCTTGCAAACCGGTAAAAGCCCCATTTGCACAAGCAGTTGAAGCTCCTCTTCCTAGTGACAGAATAACACCACTGAACCTTTCTTGCATATCTTGCAGAAAACAGCATCACTTGGAAGTTCATTGCTCCCAGGGCTGCTTAGAGGGAGAGGATGATTGGAACTATGAAACACTGTCTGAGAAAAGTATTGGGTCGCTCCCAAGTGACGGAAGAAGGAATGAATAGTTCTCATCATGACTGAAGCAGCCAATATCACAATCTGATGGTGCAAAATCACAGCCATTGACACCATCCCATTTTCTTTGTGGTCAAAGGTTAACCATAATACCTAGTGGAGCTGAGTCTGAGGTGAAGAACAATTGAATAAAACAATTCAGACTTCACCAGAAACTAGCAGATGACGTGTGGAAGAGCTGGTCAAAGGAGTATTTGACAGAACTTAGAAGTTTTCACAGAGTTTGTCAACCTTATAAGAACTCACTTCAGCTCAGAATTGGAGACATTGGCTTGATTCATGAAGAGGTGCACCCACGCCAAACATGGAAGAAAGCACACAAAGAGGAATTCCGTTGTGGAAGGGACGGAACGGAAATGTAAGGACTCTGTACTGCAGATGGCAATGCAATCACATGTCCTGTCCAGCTGGTTGTTCCTCTGGAAATCACCCAGGGTTGGGAGGATGTTCCAGAATGAATAAAGGCCGAAAATGCTCCATGTTTTACTTACCCTTTGTGTTTGTATAATGTTTGTTTACCTTCTTTTGTTTCAAGTTTTGTATTGGTACTATTGATTTTAGAAAGAGAAAAATCAAGTGACACAGACCATGCTAGGTCTAAAGGTGTTTGCTTGTCTTTATATATGTAGACATAAAATATACTAGTCACTCCACAGCATCAGTCAACCCCAGAACTGAAGATGGGTTAAAATACTCTGAAACTGGTCTTCCCAAACGAAGGCAAAGTTGGAGCAAAAAAGGTGATTCAATTCTTTTAAAAAAATTTATAAAATTAGTTTAGCATTCTAGATGATTTTTCATAAAATGATATTTCTGAGACACAAGTAACTATTCAAACAATTTTATTAGCAAATTCTGTGGTCTTGAAGAAATAAAGCAAGCAACTTATAGTTTATATCAGATATAAATTACTATATAAAAGCTAATTATTTTGTTTCTGTTTTTTGTTTGTGTTTCAGGAATTGGAACCTAGAACTGAAAAAGGCAAAACGGATTAAACGGAAACCTCGGCTATTGAGAGCAATAATAAAAACATTTGGTTCATATTTCATGTGGATTGGGTTTCTTCAGCTCTTACTCTGCGTAATATTTCGGTAAGAAAATCTCTGTTAGTATAGCATTTCAATAAGAATAATGATATCTCCTTTAGTATAGCAAGAATAAGAATATCTATGTTATTATGTACATGAAAAGAGTCAATCATTCTGTGTAAAAGGTGCTGGTAAGGATAACAGACAGGCAATACAACTTTATTGAATTACATATAAAATAATTTCAATATTCTCTGAAAGTGTTGAGTGGACCAATTACTGCATAACAGTGCTCTTAATACAGGATATATATACAATAGAATCAACAAAAATGATCCAAAATTAATTAAATTATTTAAGGGACTATCAAATACAATAAATTCAGTAAGTACACCTTATCCCTTAAATCTGTGATGGACAATTAGTAATGCACTGAGGGCCAGAATAAGATAAGGACCTTACTTGAGGGCCAGGAAAATTAATAGTATAACTATATGAAAAATAAAATAACAGCAATGGCAACTTAAGGGTATTGTTTTTAATATTATTACATGCACAATGAAGGAACAAGCATTGTTAAGAGACTATCAAATACAATAAATTCAGTAAGTACACCTTATCCCTTAAATCAGTGATGGACAATTAGTAATGCACTGAGGGCCAGAGTAAGATAAGGACCTTACTTGAGGGCCAGGAAATTTAATAGTATAACTATATGAAAAATAAAATAACAGCAATGGCAACTTAAGGGTATTGTTTTTAATATTATTACATGCACAGTGAAGGAACAAGCATTGCTAAGAACAATGAGGTTTGTTTGAAATCTTTTACAAAAGATTTAAAATCCACTTCCAGTTCTGATGTTGCAATTTTAGAAATATGAGATAACATTGAATCAGTTAATCTGTTTCTGAACTTTGATTTCACTAGTTTCATAGCAGAGAAGGCAGTTTCACATATGTAAGTACCAACAAATATGGAAGTAAGTTTTAAAACCCAGTTTCTAAGATGTGGAAAACGTTCCTTTGAAATAGTTTCCAAAAATCAACACTAGTTGCCTCTGTTGTTTGAAGAGATGAATCACATTGGAGCTCACACAGTTCTAACTTTAGATCCCTGGGCTGGCACTCTATTCAAAATATCATGGCATTGTTGAAAAGTTCCATCTGTGATTGAAATACTTCAAATTCTTGAAATTTATTATCAAATTCTAAAATGAGATCTATGCAGGAAGTTATAAAAACGAATAAATCATTATTTAATTGCAGGCCCTGTGAAACATACTCGCAGACTACCATTTGGCCATCACTACCTCAAATAATGCAGTTTTAATGTTTTTTTTTCCCTTTGTTTTGTTTATGTTTTGTTTTTTTATCAATGCTATATTAGAATTATTTATATGAAGTATGCACAGTGATTTAACATTAACACCATAAATCGTTTCTAAAATACCTACAAAAAATTGGTCTGTACTTAGGTTTCTAGGGGTAGAGTTATTCTTACTATACTTAAAGAATCTGGGAAGTTTTTATCTTTCATATCGCACAACAGAAATTGTACATTAGCAATTTAAAATATTTGTTATTCAACAGTGATATGTTGTGAATGTTTTTGTGGGTAAGCAAAATATCAATTGCCAACTAAAGAAAAAATTAAAAAGTGTTCAGAAAACCTACTTTTAGGTATGCTATTCATTGAATTTTTAAAAATCTGATGAGTTCCATTCACATGGCTTTCTCTACCCATTCTGCAAACAAACTATTCTTACAAAAGACTCTTTTGTTTATATCATACTGATCAAGATAAGCATTAGCAGAAATTCTTGTATCTTTTCTCCCTTCTAAGTGGAAGGGAAATAAGGAAATTTGCTAGGATAAAGCGATAGTAAAATCTTTTAAAAGCTGGTCAGTATATTTACAATGTAAGCTCAGTTTGCTTTGCACAGTCAGCAGTAAATAAAATTAGAGATGAAACAAAAAGTGACTTCCTGTTTGAGAAATGTTACATAGTTTAAAATTGAAACCAATAACAAGAAATAGCTCAGAGTCTACTCTACAAACAAATTTATAAGACATAAATTGTATGCTTTAACGAGATCTACATTTTTTGTGCAGCAAGTTTTTGTCTATCTCTTACGGTTTACTAGTTATGCAAAATTCATCCAGAAAGAAGAGGTATACAGAGGTTATTTCCAGAAAATTCAAGATATACGTTTTATTTGTCATGTAAATATTGTTAATATACAGTTTTTTAATCCAAATCTTTTGAGCTATTTTTGAGAAAAATAAAATATTCAAACATTTTTCCATGTAAAAGGTAGTTGAGGTGAGGGAGATTTTTTTGAAAATCTTCGTGTTACATCCTTGGAACATATAAACTTAATACAAAGTTTGATATTTAACATTATTTTCATTTTTGAGCTATTTGCACACAGACACACACACATGCACACTTTTTCTAAAAATGCTTTTTTGGACTCAGGACTCAAAATAAGATATATTTTTGGTGAAATCTTGGTATCAAATTTTTGGGTGGAATACAACACCTTCTCTACACATTATGCACATAGCATATGTAGAGAAAGTAAAAAAAACAGTTACAAATGTATATGAAATGTTTAATAAATTGGATTAACGTGCATTAATATAATAAACTTGCTTTTTTATAGCAAAATATATACTGCAACATTTTTGCACAAAGTCATGCAAGTTTTTACTACACAAAGTAGCAGTGTCTCAAATAATATGAAAGCTAAATTTGAAATTTGTAATGTAAGATTTTATTCACAGCTGAGAAATTTTGCTTTACTGAAATACTTGTAGCTGGAATAGTAACAATGCACACAGTGTCACTACCTCATAGTGTGCATTTTGAAGATTATTAGAGTTTATGAAACAAGCAGCTCACCAAAATTTGTCACAGAGTTCTTTGAAGTATATATGACCAGTGACGAAGCTCTTAAGAGACTTTTGAGGGGCTTAGCCTACCCATTTATTCCAAAATGATACAAATATTCTCTGTTCAGATTCCATTTGTCGATTGAAGAGTTTTGTGTAACTTCGTAAAAGCTGTTCACAATCCACATGAAAGAACTGTACAAATGGTCTGTGACTGAAAACGCAATTGTCAACTTATGGGTACTGAAAACAGATGGCATAACAATATTATGGTGGCTGAGAGGTTAAGAAGGCCTTGTTCCACTCTTAAGTTCCTAGGTTCAAATCTTGCACTGCTTGTCATTTTTTACATTTGTTAATTTTATGAATGGATATGTAGAATATAATATTGTATTAATATATTCTTGGTATTTGAAGTTATGGGCTTATCTGTGCACACAAAACATAATTCTGCTAACACTCATGTTGAATAACTAAAGAAATATGTGTAAATAAACGTTATCTTCTAAAACTAAAACACAAAAAATAAACATTAATATCAGGTGTTTGAGCCTTCAGCCTGTATAACTGCCCCCAATTTTCAGGCCATAGTAGCCAAACTTAAATGTGTGTAGTAATGTGGATCAAAAGCTACTAGATCCCATGCTTGAATTTGCACCCAGAAGCCATCTTTTGTCCTTCACCCATCTACAAGTAAATTGGAGTGCAGCTCCTTGTTTACCTCAGCCCACACATTCTCAATAGGGTTCAAATCTGGTGAACAGGGAGGCCAGTCTACCACTCAGATATCCTGCCACTTTGAAAACCAATTTCAAACCTTTCAGGATGTGTGGACAGGATGATTATCCTGCATAAATTCAACAATTTCATCAGGATATATTATCCTCAAAAAAAGGAATCAAAATAGTAAGTAGTACCATGTAGTGCATAGCATTCAGTATTGTATTGTCAGGCTTCCACAGCACACCTAGACTGTTCCTTAATATCTAGCCCCAACATGATACAGATACATGACTGTGATGGAATTGCGAAGCTATGTATTTTACATTGCATCGGGCTCCTTTGAATGACAGACAATCAGCTTTCCCTTACATGTGGAAAAACGTGTCACCTCATCTGAGAATATGAGGTTATTCCAGTTGCAGTTGGCATTTTCTTGTTGGATCGGTTTGTGAAGGATGTGTTGAGTAAAAATATAATAATAAAAAACAAACAAAAAATAAAGTTCCTGCCAAAAAAAAAAAAAAAAAATCCCAAAATTGGATCCCTAAAATGTTTCAAGACATTGGTTCTCTTAGCAATACTTTTAATATTCTTTTATGCTACACAGATTACATTTTTCTTTTTTTCTGGCATTCAGAGAGAACTGTCTGTACCTGATGCCTTTGCACACCATTCTGCGCATCACATGCATCACATTCTTTCATTGCTGTTTGGTAGAATAAGCCCTTAAAGAGCATCATAACAAGCATCATATTATTAACTCTACCGAATGTAGTGTATGAAATAAGTATGCCTAAATAGAGAATCGCTATATGTAGATTCAACATCATTAAGAGAAGGGGAAAGAAATGTTTGCCACATGCAAGAAGTGAACCTGTGACCTCCTTCAGGAGTAACCTATGTTTTCCCTCAGCACTACAGAGAATGCACATGGAAAATAGCAGGTTTAGTAATGCCATACAATAAAAACTGCATCATGTTTTGTGTCAATATTTTTAGTTTGTTGTTAAAGAATCTTAAGTTATATATATGATTATTGACCATTTGTGTTTGTTTAGACAAATTTGATTGTTTTGAGAAGTAGGACATTTGTTTTGTTTTTATTCTTTTTACTCAACATACCCTTCATAAATTGATCCAACCACCCTTCATAGATCATACCAATTTGATAATGGCAGAATGTGCACACAAACACATGGACACTGAACTAGTCAAAGTAGAGGTTTTTCTGCTTGTGAATCTGCAGTTTATATTGGAGTCCCTGGATCTACAGTGCAGGGGTGGGTGAGATTATCCAGGGAAGGGATGAATGCCATTGTCCTGGTTCAGGAAGACTCATGAAATGGATGCAGCTTTAATTTCAGTAGCAGAGAGGAACCCTTTTCCAAGCTGCTTCTGAAATGAAGGCCAATTCGTATTTCCCTGGATCAGCTTCAACAGCTCTGTAATGTAAATAATGCAGAACTTAATGTATGAACAACAGCTAAGACACATAAGACAGATGATAACAGATTGTTTCGCCTTGTGTTTGCACAGGAAAATGCCAACTGCAACTGGAATAACGTGATATTCTCAGAAGATGTGACATTCTCTTCCACATGTCTATCGCCCAAAGGGGTCCCGATACAATGCAAAATATGTGCTTTCACAATTCCATCATGGTTGCATATCTGTATTGTGTTGGGGCTGGTTATCAAGGGACAGTCGGGATATGCTGTGGCAGCTTCACAATACACTGAACGGCGTACAGTATGCAGTAATGCTCGATAATATTTTGATTCCCTCTGTGAGGATGAAATATCCTGATAGAATTGTTGAATTTGTACAGGATAGTCATCCACACATGTATCCACACATCTTGAAAGGTTTCAAATTGGTAGGATATCAGAGTGGTAGACTGGCCTCATAGTTCACTAGATTTGAACCCTATTGAGAATGTGTGGGCTGAGTTAAAAGGGAGCTGCACTCCAATTTACTTGTAGGAACAAAAGATGGCTTCTGGGCACAAAAAATGAGCTTCTTGTACCTTTTCATCAATATTACTGCAAGCATTTGATTTTGTCTATGCCCCAAAGGTTGAGACCAGTTATATGGGCTGAGGGTTCATATACCCATTATTAATTATGTTTACTTTTGTGTTTTAGTTTTAGAATATAATAGTTTATTTACACATATTCTTTTAGTTAGTGAACATGAGTATTAGTAGAGTATATTATGTTTTTGTCTGCATAGGTAAACCCATAACTTTAAATGCTAAAGTTATATTAACCCTTTCAGTGCCTATCCAAATAGCAAAATGCTGTCTAAAAGTGCCAAGCAACTTTAGATGAGAATGCAGGGTTTTAAATTATTAGTAATAAAATAAGTACAAAATGACAGAGAGCTGAATATTTTTTTTCATTAGTAAATAAATCCTTTTGTCTGCTGTATAATATGCATTATATGGATGAGAAGTCTGTTCAATATTTTTAAAAAATTAAAAACAAGAGAAAAATTTGAAAATAAAATTAAAA
Source organism: Hymenopus coronatus (assembly GCA_030762935.1). Lineage (NCBI taxonomy): Eukaryota > Metazoa > Arthropoda > Insecta > Mantodea > Hymenopodidae > Hymenopus > Hymenopus coronatus. The sequence goes on from CM060882.1 coordinate 166,920,100, forward strand.
ATTCCAAAATAATCAATAATTAAGCATACAAACATTTACTACACGGCTAATTAAATGAAAATATAATATTTCTTTATTAAAACAGAATCCTGTTTTGGTCTAGTGATTTAGTTTTTAAAATACAAAAGATGAGTTTGCATAACCTGAAACTGAAAAAAAATCACCAAAAATATGCATACATAAGCATGATACCACTATTAATGAAAATGACATAAAGCAATAGGATACAAATGTAATGTAGATTACTGTACAATTTAGCATTTGTGTTATTGCATAGCTGAATGTTTGATCCACATTGTATCCGTCATCTGGTTACACCTCCATAAATCCATTTTGATAAATACACTGGTTATTCACATGCGTACAAGATCCATTATCTGCTGCATTTTCATTGTTCATATGTCTTTCTCTCTTATGTTGATGTCAGAAACTCTTTCATTAAGGTCTGAAAATTCAAAATCACTAGCTTACTTCTAATACATTGCGAACTGCAGCTTTTATTTTCTCTTCAGTTTGTAGCCTTTGGCTAGACGATGCCATGTTTCAACCAGCATAAACAAACACTGGCTAGAAAAACTTAATTTGAGGCTAATTTAGCACTTTGTTGTGAAGATAGGGTCCTGAAACGCTCTAGAAAGCTTTTCTCTATGGCTATGATGTTCCCACTGGAAAGAGTTAAAATGTATGAAAACAGCATCACGAATAGATTGTGATTGACAAATTTCGCAGAATTTTGAGATCATGATTAGATCATGATTCACACTAAAAGGGTTAATACAATATTATGTTCTAAATATCCAGTCATAAAATTAATAAATATAAAAAAATGACAAACAGTGCAAGATTTGAACCTAGGAACTTATAAACGGAAGCAATGCCTTCTTAACCTCTCAGCCGTTGTAGCATTATCATGTGTTCTGTTTTCAGTACTCATTAGTTAACCCCTGAGCTGTCAGTCACAGACCATTGTACAGTTCTTTTGTGTGCGTTGTGAACACAGCTTTTACGAAGATACATGAAGCTCTTCGATCGACACTGGAATCTGGGAATGACTCATGTTTTGTGTCCATGGCTGTACATTATCATACGTGCTAGAGAAAGTAATTGAAGAAATGGTAAGAAAATTGGATAATGGATTTTCATAAACTATCTTAAAAACTTTATTTATGGTCTCAGTGTTTATTACTGAACAATTCATTTATTTATCCCCACTGAATTTCTGAAACCCTTCGCCCCTCCAAAAAAAAAAAAAAAAAAAAAATACAGACACACACAAGGGCCATTTCAGAAGTCATGGCAACTATTTTATATATTTTGAATAATCAAATATGCTGTTATTACAATATGTACATTTGAAAACATGTTGTACACTGTATGGGATGCCACCACCAGATGACAGTCTGCCGTGGCGTAGGCGGTTTGGAGTAGTTGTAGTGTTGTTTGTCTTGAGAGGTAAGATTCCTCGTTGAACCACAGCTTTGCAATGCAATTTTGTGTAGGTAGTTTATCGATGGCACATATAATTGTGTCATTCAGGATTATTGTTGCTTTGTCTGATTTCCCCTGCCCCATCATATTCATGATGTCAGTATCTCTTCTATAAACATTTGCCATCTTACCTCATTTATGTGTCTTGAAATGTTTAACATTTTTATTTGCCAGTTTTTGTGTTTCACTTCTTAGTTGGATTTTTACTACTACTGGAAGATGCTATCTGATTGCAATTTTTTCTGTTTTCACCTGTGTATGTCCTTGTGCATTCGTGAAGACTAAATTGATTGTGCTCCATCCATTTGGCGCTATATATGTGTAATCCCTCTTTCTGTTTTGCAGTCTTAGCCGGTGCTCTAGGAGAAAGTCTGCAACCTCTTGGGTTTTTGGGTCTCATTTTTCTATGCAGCAGTTTAGACTTGGCTTGTCATTTTCAGTATCCTCCAGAGCTTTCCCTAGCTCATCAATGATGACCTCTGGTTCTGTATTAGGTATGAAGTACACTTCTACTATGTTTATTTTACTGGTGATTACTGTCAGGGTATTGACTGTGCAATTAATTAAGCTAATGGGTTGCATCTATGTAGCAGCTCAATCTGCCCGAGGGGCATCCTCTGTCGCCTTTCTTGGCTAGGAAGTGAACACTGCAGAAGCTAATAATGCCTATTTTTTTTTGGTGCTAAAGATTTCTGTGAAGAGCAGGATGTCATTCTCATTGAGTGTGGGAAGAGGGGTCATGACCTTCAATTCTTTTATGCTCTATGTTGTTAACTTGATGCATTTTGTGTTATTACTGTTATTTTTGTTGTTGTGATCTGTGGTTTGGGTGGCTTCTTGCAATGACAGTCAATGGGCTTTAATGTTAGAACTCAAAAGGGGCAAAAAGAAACCCCCTCAGGCCAAAAGGTTTTGTTGTCTACCATGTCTTTCTCTTCCTCCAGGGCTACTATTTGGAAAGCTTTGCTCCTCCTTGTTTGGAGGGTGAAGCATTCTTTGATGGTATTGAGATCCTTTTCTGCCATATAGGCTGTGATGATGTCCTCTGTGGTTTTCCTGTCCAGGTATCTGAAGTACATCCAGTATAGCTTTGGGGCCGGTTTGAGTCCTCCACCATTAACATTCCCCTTCCCTCTTTTGATTGGGGGCAGAGGCGGCAGTTCTTGAGTAAGTCATAACTGGTGACTACTGTTTGGTTGTTATTCTCGTTTCTGCTGTGATTGGTTGCTGTCAGGACCATCATCTTCTGAGGTAAATCCCTTGTTGTGATATGCTCTTCAGAATTGTCTGTAGAGTTTCTCCCCGAGGGGGGGGGGTTGCATCTTGCATTGTGTGCACTTTGAAATTCAGGCATTTGTTAACCTGCAGTTTTCAGCTCTTTTCTGACCATTTTTTACTTTCTCTACACATACTATGTACATAGTGTATAGAGAAGGTATTGCATTCCACCCAAAATTCGGTACCAAGATTTCACCAGAAATACATGTTTTGGGTCCCCCTGAATCCAAAAAAGCATTTTTGGAATAAGGTCTGTGTGCATATGTCTCTGTGGACAGCATATCTCAAAAACGAAAGGTCTGTTAAATACCAAACTTGGTATTTAAGTTTGGTACATTCCAAGAATGTGACACAAATATTTTCAAGAAAATCCCCCCACCCCCAACAACCCTTTATATGGAAAAAGTTTCGAAAATTTTCATTTTTTCATATTTTGATTAAAATATTGAATTTTAAAGATATTTACCTGACAAATAAAATGTATATCTTGAATTTTCTGGAAATAGCCTCTGAAGACTACTTTATTCTGGATGAATTTTACGGAATTTTGCACAACTGGAAAACAATAAGAGACAGACAAAAGCTTACTTAACAGAAAATGTAGAGCTCATTAAAACACACAATTTATATATATATATATTTTTTTTTCGTAGACTGGATTGTTTTTAAGATATTACTTTTTATTGGTTTCAGCTTTAAAAAACATACTTTTCTTATACAGGAATTTGTCAACTCCTGTCCATACAAACAAAGGAACTTCAGTCACATAGCAACCAGGTTTTGACTATCACTTTAACCTATGGTACTCACTTATTTCGCTTCTACTTACATGGAAGCAAGTAATAAGACTATTTCTGATATTTTTTCTCGATTAGCATGAAGTAAAAAGAAGCATAAGCTTTTTAACAATAATTTGTTGTAGAGATGTAAAGAAAGTCACGTGAATGGAACACATCAGATTTTTGTTTTATATTTTCTATCATGGATTATATTTGGAGGTTGATTTTTTTCCATGATTCTCTCTTCTATTTACGGATCTCTAAGAGTCTTTCTATGATGGGCAGTGTACATCTCAGGCCACTGAGTTATGGCTCTGCTGCCTTTTCTGTGGTGATCTGTTTGGATCATTAATCTATGGGTGCCGGTTGCAAGCTGTCATTTTGGTCGCTAGCTCTCAGTATTAACTGGTCTCTTGTGGAATCTTCTCCTTCTTTGCATTGGCATGTCCTGATTGGCTGATCCATAGGGGCTGATGATATCTATACATTTCAGTATTTACTGTTAAAACATCTTTGGTGTGGCTCCCGTATGCAGGCTGTTTTGAAAATGACACCGAACATTATTGAAGCTCATACATAAACTAATCTAAAGTTTATGTTGCAGTATGTTTTATATAAAAATTACATCTTTTGAGATTAGGCAGTGCATAAAGCACTAGTGTTGATACTCACATACTCGCACCGCAGAGGGTATTTTTGGCAAACACGTGTCATGAAAACAAATAGGTTTCTGATTAATTAATGTGGTTAACTTTTACACATATTTCACCTATTGTTATGAAGAAGGCCAAATTATTTTGCAAGTTTTTACCTATATTGTAAGCTGTTGAGGATCAGATGCTGTTGATGTTGATGGACTGATTGTGGAGACATTTGGTGGAGGAAAATGATGCTGGATAAGCAATGCATATGATGAAGTTCAAAATTGATGGTGTGTGGCAATATTTAAGGATAAAAATTCTTTCTCACACTGTTGATTCAAATGGATGCAAGTTACTTTAATAAATTAATTTCCAGATTAATTTCATGATTGTATTGCCAGAAGTGGTGCATTTGTGCAGGGTTTTCAGTTTAAGTTTATATTTCTTCTGTGTTCCATATTGTGTGTTTCCAGCTTTCTTTTGGTTTTACCAATGTATTTCATGATGCATTCTAAGCAATCTTGGAGTATATTCTTGATTATTTTTTTCTATGGAGATATTTTGTCTTTGGAAGAAGAACCTAAGAGGTTTTTATTATTGACTGGAGCTAGTTTTATGTTGAATATCTTGAATATTTTTACCAAATTTGTTGTGGAGATGGGATTGTAGGTGAACACTTGTGCAGTTCTTCTTTTGTTTCTAGGTGATGTCTTTTATGTGTGTTTGCTTCTTGTACAGTAATGCTTTTTACAGGTCTTGGCCGCATCACCCGTGTGACTTCATTTACTTGTGCACACATCCTACGTCCTGTGCATCAGTCCTTCTGCTCTAGTCCAGTTCACACGTGAATAACATTGGGAATGTTTAGAAGGTTTAGTTTTGCTTGAAGTGCTTTCAAAATGCAGTATACAGTACCACTAAGAATGTTTATGTACAATATGTAGGGAAGTTATAAGGCAATTTGAAACTAAATTTCCTGATGTGCATGTTCCAAGTAGAGATGCCATTTGTTTGCTTGTAAATAAATTCAGGGAGACAGGATCAATTTGTGATAGGAAAAGAAAGGTAAACAGGTGTGTACTTTTTGGAGCAGAAATTGGACCAAATCGAGGAAAGGTAACAACAGTCATTTTGAAAATCTCTTAGACACCTTGCACAAGAAACTGACATTTTGAAAACTTCAGCATGGAAAGCAACAAAACTTTTAAAACTCAAACCCTACAAGATTACTATTGTCCAGGAATTGCTAACATGTGATCACCAGAGTCTGGTAAATTTCTGTAACTGGATTTTGAGGGATGTTAATGATGAAGCAGTCAATCCACAATTAATACTGTTCAGTAATGAAGTATGGTTCCATTTACATGGCCATGTGTCATCACAACACAACCAATATTATGTTCTAGACAAACACAATTTTGTCCATAAAACTCCCTTGCATGATCAAAATCTTGGGGTTTGGTGCACAATAAATGAATACAGAATAATAGGGCCTACTTTTTATTAGTGTACCACAAATGCAGAAAGGTACAGAAGTAATATACTGGCACCAAGTTTTGAACAGCTGACAGACATCAAATATCAATCTGGATATTTGCAGCAGAATTCTGCCACGGTGCATACAGCTGATGAATCATCATAGTTTATTGTGGACATTTTTGAGGATAGAATCATTAGTAAGGGTTTATGGCCCGCTCGGCCCCTGATCTTATGGCATGCAATTTTTATTTATGGGGCAGTTTGAAGTAGTATTCTTGTAGCACCACGTTGAGGCAGCCAAGTATGAAGTGTTATAATGTGCACCACATTACAGAGCCAAGTATGAACTATTATAGGTGCTGGCTGTAGTATGCACCACATTCGGGATGCCAAGTATGAAGCATTGTATTTTTGGCCCCATGCTCAGATATGCGATGAAGTTGGCAGTGCTTAAAGATTCTACTCCATTATCAGATGAGTAGATATTACCTTATGTTGTGCAGGTCTACTACCGTTGAGGTGCCTCAGCTAGAATCAGCCTGCATGCTGGTTTGACTCACTCAGGGTGGAAGCAATGAGGGTAGTTTAAGGAGTGGTCTTATGAAATTGCTTAGACACACATTACTTTTCCTTCAGTTTATTCTCACTAGAAGAAACAAGACAAGCATTTGGCTTTACAACCTACTAAGTCAATTATTTACTAGGAGCTTTTTTTATTAACAATTCACACATATTTTACTTATAACCCTTTTCCCTTTAAGTTTGCTTTATATAATTAAGTCTAGATGTGCATCACTGACTTTATCTATCCACTACTGAGGGCACCAATAATTAACTATCTATGAGAGTTGCATTGTTTAACTTGAAAACCGATGTAACTATGTGACAGCCCTGCTTTGATGTAACTTCAATGCTTCGATGCAACTAACAGACAGCCCTGATGTGTGGTAATCTTCTCCTTATATAGTAGAATTGCTATCATAGTGCCTTCTTTCTGATTGGTCAGAAAGGCTGCGAAACTGGAGTCGATATTACCCAAAATACATCATGTTCTTCCCAAGATGCAACATAACACCCACATGACAAGTGTTACACAATGGAAAAATACTCTTTTCCAAACTAAAAGGGTCTTTACCATCTCACACAGCTCATACGTGCCCGAACAAAAGAGCATCTGCTAACAATGAAAACCTCTCACTCCACTTTCCAAGTTTGGTGTAAACAACTCTCAACTGCTCTTACTAAAAGCTGATTTTTAAACTCTTAATAATGGAATAATCAAGTATTGGCACTATTTAAATATAAACTGATAAGCAATTAATAAAAATGACAATGGTTATTATAGAGAAGCCAACTAACGGTCTCAAGTTTAAAAAATAAAGTATACAAAACTAATCCTCACACATTAGAAGAATTAAAACAATATCAGGACAGAAATTAACACTATTTTGGAAGCTGAGCTAATTCACATGAATGAAAATTTCCTCAGATGATGCGATAGATGTATTGATGCAGATAGACGACATTTCCAATATCTCCTGTGATAAATTATTCTGATTTGTGTTTATTCTAATAATTGTTAATGTGAGTTGAGCTTTTTATTTGCATCCATGCATGTGAGACTGGGTGATGGGCTGTGCGACTGCCAGTCAAGTGTGTGTACGTGACTGGGAGACTGACCATGTGTCTGACGGCCAAGTTTTATAGTATACTTACTGTATTTCTTGAATTTTTTTTTATGATAATCATTTAAAATTCCTATTCATATTCATTTTTGTATTCAGTGGTATTGAGGTATATGTTAAGTAGTCTAAATGCTAGACTATTGAATACTGCATATGCATATAAGAGACATTAGCACCCTAGAATCAAGAGAAGTACTGTACAAATATTACAAAATCATCTACAACCTATAACTCCACAACAAATTTGGTAAAATATTCAAGAAATCCAACATAAAACTAGCTCCAGTCTATAGCTGTACTGTTAAAAACTTAGGTTCTTCCTTGAAAGACAAAATATCTGCAGAGAAAACATTATTAATATACTCCATAGATTGCAGCATGAAATACATCTTTAAAACATTCAAATTAACAGTGTGGGAAAGCATTTTTATCCTTAAATACTATCACACAATCATGAGTTTTGAATTTCCTCATGTGGATCGCTTATCTAGCCTCATTGCCCATTCACCAAATGTCACCTCAATCAATCCATCAACAGCACCCAATCTTGACAGTGGTTCAACAGCTGCTGATGCGAACAAAGGCTCACAAAACAATTGTCTGTCTTCATAAAAGTAAGTGAAGTGTGTGTAAAAGTTAACAACACTGATTAATTGGGTTGTATCTCTATTGAAAATTGCTTCACAATATCATATATTTTGTAAACAGGTTTCTACTTATCAGCAAACCTTTTCTAGCTATCACATAAAAGGGCAGAGTTGTTACCTACTCAAAAGACTATGACTTGGAAGATTTGAGGTAGCCCTTGAATGCAAAACATATTTATTTTGTCTTAACCATTAGTATCTTATAGTTGTTATGCTAATCATTTTGTAATTATTCTAATACTTTACTCTCAACAACTTACTGTAAATAGCAACAATAATTTGCTGTTAAATGTACAAATGTTTTATTCAATATTACGAGTTAAAGACAGTAAACTCAGCTTCTTTTCTCAATAAAAAAGGGATTTAATTTTGTTTAACATTGTCTAAAATTCTTTGGTAGTATTTTGATAATATTCTGACCTCTGAAAGATGGTATTAGTGGTATATTTTTCCAAGATTATTTTCCCAGTCATTTCCTTTCGTTTATTGTCTGTTATGATGAAATTATTGGAAGAATAAACAAATAACTAAAGGTTCAGATTCTTTAGCAGGTTTTCTTAAGAGACAAAGAAGTCAGTATGTTTATGAAAATACCAAAAGAATGTGATTTGGAACTTTTCAAGCTTCCTGTATTACTTCTGTTAGTGTGATTCAGGTACATGACTTTGTTCCTGTCTAACCCACACTGACCATGAAACATTTTGTTGCTGTACTCTATTGACGTTGAAAAATATATTTTCATTTCACATAGGATCTGAGCAACAATGTCCACATCTTAATTTGGTGATTTTGAAACATGCTGTATATTTATATCTACAGGCTTCCACAGCTGTAGTCCATCGAGGCTATGGTTTCCAGTGCAGACTGTGTCATTTCTTATACTGCTCTCTGCCGAAGTTTCGCTGCAGCTTATGATGAGATTCTTCCATGGGCCACTGGCACCGCAAGCCCTAGTGAGCTGATATTTATACTCATATACTGGCAGGTCCCTCCTCTCTTCTCCTATTGGCTGTTGGGCTGCCAATCCCCTCTCACTCTGTCAGTAAGGCTTTCCAAATTGAATTAAGTGGTTTTTCTCCATCTCTGTTGAGTTTGAGAGCAGTTTAAGAAATGACGCGGCATACACTGGAAACCATAACCTCAATACTGTATATTATTTGTGTCATACAAATTAATTATGGCTTTATTGTAAGCTGTCAAATAGGGAACTAGTACTTTTATGCTTATGCCTTGTTTTAATGGATTTCAGGGTAGCACAACCAATTTTTCTTGGCAAAGTGATCCTCTACTTTAGTGCAGTGAGTGTAATGACCAAGGAGGAAGCATGTTTGTATGCTGGGGGACTTGTTGCATCAGCTGTATTAGCCATGATTACCACACATCATCCACAGCTGATGGCTCAGAAAGTGGGCATGCGCATTCGCATTGCAGCATGCTCCCTTATCTATCGCAAGGTAAAGCCTTTTGTGTATAACACTTCAATTTGACATCCGATACAAGTCATGAACATTCATGCAGAAGAAGTGGGCATTAGTTTCTGGTGATTCAGTTTAAAAATACTACAATATGATTTATAAAATACAGTAAAGTGGTGAGGTTTATGAAGATATGCATAAAAGAGGAAAAAAGGATGAAAATTTAAATATCAACATAATATATTAAATGAGAAAATAAAAAGTGAAAATCATATACTGCTTTTGAGTCAGTAATTAGTACACAATTGTACTAATAATAATGTGTTTAAAAAAATTAGATGTGTTCCATTCAATGACTTTCTCTACATCTCTATAACAAATTATTGTTAAAAAGCTTGTTCTTCTATTTACTTCAAGCTAATCGAGAAAAAATTAGCAGAAATCGTCTTATTACTTGCTTCCATGTAAGTGGAAGGGAAATAAGGGATTACCATAACAAGGAATATCTAAAAAATGATCGACTCCATGAAAAAATATATATATAACATAAATTGTGTGTTTTAATGAACTCTACATTTTCTATTAAGTAAATTTTTGTCTATCTCTTATGGTTAACCAGTTATGGAAAATTCCACAAAATTCATCCAGAATAAAGATGTCTTCAGAGGATATTCCTAGAAAATTCAAGATATACATTTTGTCATGTAAATATCTTTAATATACGACATTTTAATCTAAAATATTAGTCATTTTTCAGAAAATCAAAATTTTTGAAAATTTTTTCATGTAAAGCGTAGTTTGTGGTGGGGGGATTTTCTTGAAAATCTTTGTGTTGTGCCTGCACATACGCACGCAGGCAAAAAATCAAATTTTTGGGTGCAATAAATACCTTCACTATACACTATGTACGTATAGAGAAAGTAAAAATGAATCCTTCATTTTCAACCACTGTTTGACTGTTGTTGATGTAGGCAAGTTGTAGTCCTCTTATAGAGGCTCTAGGAGCTTGCTGAAAAAAATCTTTTGGTAGAATTTTAAAACTGAAACTTTGTCTTTTGTTTGTCAAAATGTAGATTTACTCCCAAGTGGTCAGTTCCTGTAGCTTTAATAATTTGTTTTAAAAGAATAGGGATGGGATTTATATCATGATTTTTAATCCAGGAATGAGTGACCTGATTATTCTGTTTTTATTTAAAATGCTTGAAATTAAGTATAGAACACTTTCATAACTAAGAAAATTTATTCAGAAATACATAAATAAAATGGAAAATTGATAAGAAGTTCTTTATTGTTAGTTCCTCAATTATTTATTTAGATCCTAAATATGCTCCTAAGTCAAAATGGTGAAATATTCACAAATAAGTATTTCACTAAAAGATGTATAATATTATGAAGCTACTTACAGTGAAGGCTAATCAGATTGATTAATGTGGCTAACTTGCATACTTTCACTGTATGGTAGCATGTGGTATAATACTATGGGGAAACTGTGAAAATGTCAATATTATATTCAGATTACTAAAAATCTGTTGTGTTCCATTCACATGACTTTCTCTACATCTTTGCAAAAAATATTATTAAAAAGCTTATGCTTACATTTACTTCATGCTGATCGAGAAAAAAATTAGCAGATATAACCTTATTACTTGCTTCCTTGAAAGTAGAAGAAAAGGATTATCATAGGTTAAAGTGATGGTCAAAAGCTGGTTGCTATGTGACTGAAGTTCTTTGTTTGTATGGACAGGAGTTGATAAATTCCTGTATGAGAAAAGTTAAGTTTTTCATAGCTGAAATAAAAAAAAAATCAACTCCACAAAAAAATGTATATAACATAAATTGTATGTTTTAAAGTGCTCTACATTTGTTGTGTGGTAAGTTTTTGTCCATCTCTTATGGTTTAGCAGTTATGCAAAAATCCGTAAAATTCGTCCAGAATAAAGTAGTCTTCAGAGGCTATTCCCAGAAAACTGAAGATATACATTTTATTTGTCAGGTAAATATCTTTAATATACAATATTTTAATCAAAATTGCTAAGAACCATTTTTAAGAAAATCAAAATTTTCGAAAAAAGTTCCATGTAAAGGGTAGTTTGTGGTGGGGGGATTTTTCTCAAAATCTTCATGTCGCATCCCTGGAAGATACTTAACTTAAATACCAAGTTTGGTATTTAACTTTTCGTTTTTGAGTTATTGTGTTCACAGACACACGGACACACTGACACACAATCGCACACACACACATGGACCTTTTTCTGAAAATACTTTTTTTGGATACAGGGGACCCTAAAACATATGTTTCCGGTGAAATCTCGGTATCAAATTTTTTGGTGGAGTGTAGTACCTTCTCTATACACTATGTATATAGTACATGTAGAGAAAGTAAAAAGAGCTATTCACACAATATTAAAGGTTACCAAAAGGACTAGTTGCAGAGCGCTTTTCAAAGAATTAAATGTTTTGCCACTACCTTGCTTGTATAGCCAGGAATCAGTTACCTTTGTTAAATCATTTGTTTATGCACAACAAATTCACAAATATGATACTAGAGGAAAGGAGAAAATAAGTATACTCCACCACAATACAAGCTTATTTGGTAGAAGTTTTATGTATACTGGACTTTGCCTTTATTATGGCCTACCAGAACACTTAAAAAGCATATCTGCACCACATAAATTTAAATTGGCTGTCAAAAAGTTCCTGTTAGAACATTAATTTTACAGCCTAAGAGGAATTTTTTGAAAGTGTCAAAATATAAATAAAGCAATCTGTATAACAAAATGCATTCTTAACAACTTTGTGTGTGTATATAGATAGATAGATAGATAGATAGACAGATAGATGGATGGATGGATGGATGGATGGATGGATGGATGGATGGATGGATGGATGGATGGATGGATGGATGGATGGATGGATGGATGGATGGATGGATGGATGGATGGATGGATGGATGGATGGATGGATGGATGGATGGATGGATGGATGGATGGATGGATGGATGGATGGATGGATGGATGGATGGATGGATGGATGGATGGATGGATGGATGGATGGATGGATGGATGGATGGATGGATGGATGGATGGATGGATGGATGGATGGATGGATGGATGGATGGATGGATGGATGGATGGATGGATGGATGGATGGATGGATGGATGGATGGATGGATGGATGGATGGATGGATGGATGGATGGATGGATGGATGGATGGATGGATGGATGGATGGATGGATGGATGGATGGATGGATGGATGGATGGATGGATGGATGGATGGATGGATGGATGGATGGATGGATGGATGGATGGATGGATGGATGGATGGATGGATGGATGGATGGATGGATGGATGGATGGATGGATGGATGGATGGATGGATGGATGGATGGATGGATGGATGGATGGATGGATGGATGGATGGATGGATGGATGGATGGATGGATGGATGGATGGATGGATGGATGGATGGATGGATGGATGGATGGATGGATGGATGGATGGATGGATGGATGGATGGATGGATGGATGGATGGATGGATGGATGGATGGATGGATGGATGGATGGATGGATGGATGGATGGATGGATGGATGGATGGATGGATGGATGGATGGATGGATGGATGGATGGATGGATGGATGGATGGATGGATGGATGGATGGATGGATGGATGGATGGATGGATGGATGGATGGATGGATGGATGGATGGATGGATGGATGGATGGATGGATGGATGGATGGATGGATGGATGGATGGATGGATGGATGGATGGATGGATGGATGGATGGATGGATGGATGGATGGATGGATGGATGGATGGATGGATGGATGGATGGATGGATGGATGGATGGATGGATGGATGGATGGATGGATGGATGGATGGATGGATGGATGGATGGATGGATGGATGGATGGATGGATGGATGGATGGATGGATGGATGGATGGATGGATGGATGGATGGATGGATGGATGGATGGATGGATGGATGGATGGATGGATGGATGGATGGATGGATGGATGGATGGATGGATGGATGGATCGATGGATCGATGGATCGATGGATCGATGGATCGATGGATCGATGGATCGATGGATCGATGGATCGATGGATCGATGGATCGATGGATCGATGGATCGATGGATCGATGGATCGATGGATCGATGGATCGATGGATCGATGGATCGATGGATCGATGGATCGATGGATCGATAGATTTTTAAACACTTTTGTATATGTACCAACAATTTTTATGAAAGGGTGATACTTAAAGTGATACAAATCCAACTCAAAACATTTTCTATTCATAGTATTATTGTTGCAAAACACTCTTTCATAAAAATGTATATATACCAACAATTTTTATGAAAGGGTGTTTTGGAACAATGATACGTATGAATAGAAAATGTTTTGAGTTGGATTTGTAACACTTTAAATATCACTTACGTTTTGGAAAACATCGAGAATGAAGCCCACATGGCTTCAAAACTGGTCTGCCAAAACAATACAGAAGTGATACTTAAAGTTACATAAATACTTAGGTTTTCACAGCCGGTGTTGTCAACTTGATTATAAGTGGTAGCCGGGCTTGTAGGCTGTGGTCCAAATGATTTAATTGCCGAAACCTGCGTCCAGCATCTTTAGGGAACAAAGCTATTAGATCAGCTCTGGAGTTCAAGATAAGCAAAGTCTGGATCCTGGCTCTTAAAAGATCAAGAGCTAAACCGGAGAAAAGGGAAGCCCCTCACTTTATACCTGATCCGGAGACAGCCCCCAACAGGTAAGAGCCAATAGGCAACTCCACCCCCTAACTGGCCAGTCCCACCTTCCACGCGCTGTTATATATATGGCGATGATTGAGTAGCGCCCCAGTCTGGTTGGACTCTGAAGCTGATCTAATAGCTTTGTTCCCTGAAGATGCTGGACGCAGATTTCGGTGAAACGTCAGTGATTAACTCATTTGGACCACAGCCTACAAACCCAGCTAACACTTATAATCAAGTTGTTACTTAAAGTGTTACAAATCCAACTCAAAACATATTTTGTTCAGTTTGTATATAGTTTTTCTTGCTTCTAATCTTGTTGTATATATCCAAAAGTGAATCCTAGTTATAAGTTTTTGACATATTCTACATCATGTACTATGATCAAATGGATGAATAAAGTTCTATTCTATTCTATTGGTAGGACAATTGTTTCGCAGACCCTTGCCTGCATTATCAGCTGTTGAACTACGATCGACCCATCAACAGCAATGAAACATGATACAAGCAGTAGTGGTTCAACAGCATATTATACAGGCAAGGATCTGCAAAACAATA